>JAVJIF010032617.1:0-124339 GCA_038442645.1 Agave tequilana | reverse complement strand
ATGTTCAAGCCCAATGCAAAAGTTGCAATTATCAAATGTCAAAGTTGCAATTACCAATTTCAAAAATTGCAAATACTAAAAGAAGAGGGAAAGGATAGACTTCTATTCAACCCTAAATGCTTGCAGGATGAGGATAAAAGCCAAAGAAGGAGAGTGCAAAGATAACAAATTCGTTGTTAAAAGATATTGGAAGATTTGAATTTAGGGTAACTTGCTTCCCAAGTTATCCCGAAATCTCAAAATAAAGAGTCAGGATACAACTTCCAGAAGGATAAACCCAGATGGACGGATCAGAGGAGGCACGCGCAAAAGCGCGTGGCCAGGGACACAGATAAGGCCGCGGAAAACACGGCCCAAGCCGCGTTCCGCGGCCATCCTGAAGAGTCTGCTGATAAGTTTTTTTCGAGGAGTCGTACCAGTACTCTACTTCTTCCAGCTCCTATAAATACCCTGCAAAGTAACAGAGAAGGGCGTCCAGCGCAGTACAGAGCCAAATCTAGGATTTTTCTTAGGCTTTGTAGTTTGTAAATTAGGTTTTTTATTTTCTTTTTTTGTAATTTTTATTTTTTCCTTTATGTAACTGAGAGTAGAGAATGCTTTCATGGAGGAAGGAGATCATGCTTGTACTGAGGTGACATCGGTGTAAGTCAAACTTTTCTTCCATTGTTAATAGAATCAACTCAAGGTTGTTTTTGTTCTTCTATTCTTGTTTATTTTATTTTTTCTCTCTGATGTCTTGCAAACCATGAGATCTGATCGCTTCGAGACTGCTTAGCCGAAGAAGTGCCCTGATGGCTATGGTGATGAACAAGCCTTCTCTTACTAGTATAGTTTGTCTTTTCTTTTCGTAGTGTAGATCGAGAAGGGGGAAGATCCTATACGCCATGCTTGAATGCCTTCAAAGACAAGGTAAGTCGTGCAACGGATCAAAGGTAAACAGGGCAGAAGAGGTAGGTATGTGTTTTTTTTTAGTTTATAGTTTTCTTTCTTTTATTTCTATAGTTTAGATAACCAAACACAACTCTCTCTAATCTCTTTCACACTTCTTCATTGTAAATACCATTGTAAATAACAAAATAAATAAAAAAAGAGATAACTTACTAAACAAGCTTCCATCGCTAGTCCTCCCTGAGGATCACGACCCGCATAGCATTGCTACAGCGGATAGAATTGAGCACCTTGCACATCTCTATTTCTAAATCTAAAATTCTGTATTTTGTGTGTAGGAAAAACTCAATCAAAATTTTGGCGCCGTTGCCGGGGAGGGACGGTAAGTATTCTCTAAAAAATAAAAATAAATAAATAACTAATTCTTTTATTCTTTCTGTTTGCAGGTTTGGAGAACAGGAAAACTAACAAGCAGCAAGGACATATAGCAACTCTGTGCTTTGCCCTTGAAGGCAGAGCAACAGGGCCTACTACAGAGCCGCGGTTCTGCGGCAAAAGCCGCGTTTCCGTGGCCTGAGTAGTTCACTACTTACCCTGTTTTTGCAGGTTGCTGCTACTTTCAAATCTGATTTACTACTCTGTTAAAATTTGCTCTGTGATAAACCTGTACACTGCTAATTAATTAACAGTAACCCTTTGTTGAAAAATAAAAAAAATTAGACTCTTGCATCTTAAGCACGTGTCTATTTAATTTTTTTAATTTTTGTTGAAGAGTGCTGGAAACAAGGTACGTTCGCATTGCATATAGACTAGGAAGCACCCTTGCTGATTTTCTGCTTTGAGTGAATATTTGTCTACCGCTTTACACGTGCACTAAATTGACTTAAGGGCTTGTCCTATAAATAAGATAAGGTGGGGATTTCATCACCCTTCCTTGGCCCACAAATAATCTCCTCACTCACTAACCCAAGCCTAACTAAAAATTAGTAGACGTTGGCCCTAGGGACATCTCGGACTCAATTAAGAGATATCCTAAGGGGAACAGTGTTGAATTTGACTCCTGCCAAATCAGTGTCTAGGAAGGGGATTGAGGGCCGAAACCCGAAGATTGGTGGTTATTTAATTAAGGAACGTCTTTGACGGAAAAACCTTCAACCAATTTTGCTCTGACCTGGCTGATTAACTTGTGGTCAAGTCTACACCCTACCTCCCGTGGACAGTCTAACCAGTTAGGAGTCGTTTAGGTCGTAAGTCTACCCTAACTTAGGTTAGAAGTTTTTTTTGTTTGCTTATTTGTTTATTTTCTTTCTCTTTGTTTGTGTTTTATTTGTGATATGGCTTATAACAACAATTTTTCAATTTTAATAATAATCCATATTACACATCAACCTCTTTTTCGGATATTACCAACCCGGCATATCATAACTTTAACCAACCTAGTGTGCCAGATTGGTCTTATCGAATCATTACATGCCCCAGTCCCAATACTATGAACAAGACTGAAATAATCATCACTACTCTTCACAGAGTCAATGGGGATACAACGCCCCTGAGCCATATTATCAACCACCTGTTCAACCATTATCTTCATATACTTCTTTTCCACATCACCAATTTTCAGTCCTCCAATGATCCATTTGATGGGTTAGAAGAAAAGTGGATCGTTTGCAAGATATAATGAATGATCAAATTTCTAGACTTTCAAACATTCTTGAGCTAACCAACCAAGTTGATAGGAACCAAGAATCATTCTGTCTGGAAGACCTTGATCAAATTCAATTTCATCACATCAATATGAACTTGATCAATCCCAATCCTTGGACAAATTGGCTAGTTTTAATTTCAATGAGATTGAATTAGATTGTGAATGTGAACCCGATCCCCAACTTTGCGATTCAGTTTCCGTCTTCGAATATATGTTGACTCGGTATTCTTACCCAATTTGGACCAATTTTCTGAGCCAACATTTATTTCCGTACCCATAGATCATGAAATTGAATCACCCATTTTTGATGATCATCATATTGAACTTGACCAATTTCATACTTTTGAAAGTCCCATTGACAAATTGGCAAGTTCTCATTTTTATGAGATTGAATCCAATGAGATATGTGACCTTGATTCTCAAATTTGTTGTGATCGAGTTCAAATTCCGAATCAATATTGACTCTGTTCTGTTACCCGATTTAGGTAATATTTTAGAGTCAGTTTTAATTCCCACACCTGTCATTCTTGAACTTGAATCACCAATATTAAGTCACATTCCATTGTGAGAAAAATAATTGTGGACTTGAGTTTCAACTTCTTGACTTGGACACACTTCTTGAACCGAGCTCGACTCCTGAACCCTTACTTGATTTAAGTTTCTTTCCTGAGTCGGTATTCGTTCCCATACTTCTGACGTCTAAGTCAATCATTCCATCTTTCACACTCCATTTTGGGACAAGGCGGTTGACACAATTGACTCTGAAAATAATATGAAATTTAAAAATTTGATCGGGTGGAATTGTTAAAAAATGATCATACAATATATTTTAGTGGGTATACAAGAGAATTTCTGGTGGGTTCCTCCGAATACCACATTATCTTGATTGGGTAGCAACGCTTGGCCAATTAGACCACCACCGGAACCACCACCTTGAGGTAATATTTGCCTTCCCTTTCTTCTTTTCATGCATACATGCATACATTCATACATTGAGGATAATGCATGAGATAAGTGTGGGGGGGAGGTTTTACTAACATGCTAATATAGGTAGAAACTAACAATTTGCTATAAAAAAAAAGGACAATATTTGACTTATCTTTTGAAAGAAATCTAAGTTAGTCTTAAGAATTAGGAAAATCATGATTAGGATTTCTAAAAATTTGGTCAAAATAAATAAATTGTTGAATTTTTAGGTATAGGAGGAGAAATTGAATAAGTAATTAGTCTTATTTTTTACCTTAATGAAATGTGCATACCTAATACATTTACATATCTAGGATTCTAAGACAAAGACTCTTGTGCCCTATAAAAAAAAAAGAGGAAATGCGCTAATTAAGCTGGATACATGTGCCTCAAGAAGCATAAATATTCACGCCTAAAGGTGATTGTATAATAAAGGCCTTAGTTTTGTGGCCTAATTCACTCGAATCCTTAAGTCCGTGGGGTGTCTTCTCACCTGGTGCCCTAAAGCCGACCAGTTGGGAGCCACCGACTTTAAGTTCGCTACATGGGTGGATTAGAAAGCCTAAGGAAACTAAGAAAAATTACTTTTATATGTATTAACACATCTAATAGTCAATTAGTTAGGTATGAGGGCCTCAAGAAGCCTTATGCTTACACGAAAGAAAATTAGATGAGTTATACATATAAAAAAAAGAAAAAAATAATAATAATAAAGAGGCATGAGAGTCCAAGTTAAGGAATTCCTAGTAAAAATTCACAAAGATGCATATGACTTAAGGTAACGAAAAAGACTATACAAAAATTCAATTTTGATCCTTACCTAAAAAGGAAAACAATTTACTATATAAAGACTAAGTTTAAGAATGAATAAAAATGATAATCCTAAAACTTATAGACTACTTAGTCTCTTCAAACATATTTCAAATATTTTCCTTTTTTATGGATTTTGTGGGTGTAATCCGCTGAAAACCCTCACGAGACAAAATCGTCCTCTAGGGTAACCTAGGGGTTTTAACGGCTTGTTGCACATGCTAAGTGCAACCGTGATTCCTACGAAAGTGAGTTAGCTAGATTAATTTTTCTTTTCTTTCTGATTTTACTCGAGGACGAGCAAAAAGATAAGTGTGGGGGTGTGATAGGTAGTAAAAAGTGCATATTTATCAATACATTTACTATCACATTTTCATATTTATTCCTATAATTTTGCACATTTACTAATATTTTATTATTTATTGTGTGCAGGCCTTGAGTAATTAATTAAATAAAGAATAAAGCCTTAAAGAAGCCCAAAAATCCATGTTCAAGCCCAATGCAAAAGTTGCAATTATCAAATGTCAAAGTTGCAATTACCAATTGCAAAAATTGCAAATACTAAAGAAGAGGGAAATGATAGACTTCTATTCAACCCTAAATGCTTGCAGGATGAGGATAAAAGCCAAAGAAGGAGAGTGCAAAGATAACAAATTCGTTGTTAAAAGATATTGGAAGATTTAGATTTAGGGTAACTTGCTTCCAAGTTATCCGAAATCTCAAAATAAAGAGTCAGGATACAACTTCCAGAAGGATAAACCCAGATGGACGGACCAGAGGAGGCCACGCGTAAAAGCGCGTGGCCAGGGACACAGCTAAGGCCGCGAAACGCGCGCCCAAGCCGCGTTCCGCGGCCATCCTGACGAGTCTGGCGATAAGTTTTTTCGAGGAGTCGTACCGGGACTCTACTTCTTCCAGCTCCTATAAATACCCCTGCAGAGTAACAGAGAAGGGCATCCAGCGCAGTACAGAGCCAAATCTAGGGTTTTTCTTAGGCTTTGTAGTTGTAAATTAGGTTTTTTTTATTTTCTTTTTGTTGTAATTTTTATTTTTCTTTATGTAACTAAGAGTAGAGGATGCTTTCATGGAGGAAGGAGATCATGCTTGTACTGAGATGATATCAGTGTAAGTCAAACTTTTCTTCCATTGTTAATAGAATCAACTCAAGGTTTGTTTTTGTTCTTCTATTCTTGTTTTATTTTTGTTCTTCTATTCTTATTTTATTTTATTTTTTCTCTCTGATATCTTGCAAACATGAGATCTGATCGCTTCGAGACTAAGTTGCCTTGAAGTGCCTTGATGCTATGTGATGAACAAGCCTTCTCTTGCTAGTATAGTTTGTCTTTTCTTTTCGTAGTGTAGATCGAGAAGGGGAAGATCCTATACGCCATGCTTGAATGCCTTCAAAGACAAGGTAAGTCGTTGCAACGGATCAAAGGTAAACAGGGCAGAAGAGGTAGGTATGTGTTTTTTTAGTTTATAGTTTTCTTTCTTTTATTCTTTAGTTTAGATAACCAACACAACATCTTTCTAATCTCTTTCACACTTCTTCATTGTAAATACCATTGTAAATAACAAAAAAAATAAATAAAGAGATAACTTACTAAACAAACTTCCATCGCTAGTCCCTCCCTGAGGATCACGACCCTCATAGCCATTGCTACAGCGGATAGAATGAGCACCTTGCACATCTCTATTTCTAAATCTAAAATTCTGTATTTTGTGTGCAGGAAAAACTCAATCAATAATCTTCGAAGAAGATTGAAAGAAAGTATGGAAGTTTTGAGCTCTTTTTGTTCCTCAGAACACATGCCCTTGAAGAGAAAATAAACAATCAAGATGAAGTCCCTCAGAGTGTATGCTCATAAAGGAAAACAGTCGAGATAAAGGACTATTAAGAGGTTGAGGCCTATTTTTAGGCAAACCATAAGACTTATAATTAATGGCGTAAAAATCAAAGCTATCAGCTTTAATTCCCGAATGGATATCAAATCCAGTGTGAAGGTGACACGTGGATTGTTAATCCGGGAAACACTAATGACACAAGTCTCTAACCGTCAACGCTGACTTGGCATTTAAAAAATCCAACAAGATCTTTAAGACAGATTGCATGTGACGCTTTGGAGGCTACGTCCTAAAGTCCGCGTCCTTTCAGAAGACTTGAAGGCTGCGTCCTGAAGTTCGCGTTCTTGCACAGACTCAAAGGCCGCGTCCATAAATCTGTGACCTTCCACAAACCTGAGGGTGGCGTTCCTTTTGTCTAACTGAAGAAGCCACAACCGCGTCTCCTTAGTGATCCAGATCCGCGTCCTCTTAATGATCAGAGTCGCGTCTCTTCAGCGAGCCAGAATCACATTCCTCAACAATTCAGAGTTGCATCCTGAAGCCCCCGTCCTTTCGTAAAACTGGAAGGTTGCGTCCCCTTTATCAAATTGAAGAACGCAGGTTTTGTGTTTCAGAGCCGCCTCCTCTCAAAGGGCCAGAGTCGCGTCTCTCTTGAGAGCCGAGTCGCGTTCCCACAAATAGCTAAGAGTCGCGTCTTTCTTGATGCGCCAGAGCTGCGTTTCCATCAACAGTTTAGAGTCGTGTCTCCACTACAAACGAGAGCCGCATCTCAATGGCGAACCCAGTGCGACCTGAGTTTATCATTCATGCATCTTTCTTGATGCGCTAGAGCTGCATTTCCATCAACAGTTCAGAGCCACGTATCCATTACAAACGAGACCCGCGTCTCAATGGTGAACCCAGTGAAACCTGAGTTTATCATTCGCTGGTCTTTCTTGATGAGCCAGACCCTCGTCTCCATCAATAGTTCAGAGTCGTGTCTCCACTATAAACGAGAGCTACGTCTCAATCACAAACTTAGTGTAGCCTGACAGTCAAGGGTTGCGACTATGAAAGCTGAGTTATCCAAGCAACAAAAGGTCCGTCTGATTCTCAAAGACAAAGAAAGGATAAAGACGAGATAAGAATTTGATAACTTTTATTATTGACTCAAAAAATAATAAAAGTAACACAGAACACTCTCTTATTGACAAATGGAGTGTTATAGAAAAATGGGGAAATATAAAAAAGGAGGATGAAGGCTAATAATTCTGCTCCGCCAAAGAATGGATCTGTTCTTGGAGACGCTGCATCTCCTGCTGACGTGCCTTCTCGGCTTCCACCAAAGCTAGAACCCGCAACTCTTTCTCTGATAAGAATCTCTTCGTAGTCAGCTGTGTCTGAAGAGACTCCAACCTGGAGGAATGAGCAGCAAGATTTTCTTGAACCTGCGTCTTGACAGTTTCTAGCTCTTTCAGCTTTTTTTCTAGTGATAGCAAGTTTCTGCTCGTTGACTTGAATCAAGACTTGCGCCTTAGCAATAGTAACCTGAGTAGTGGCGATAACTTGCTCCACATTTTGGATGACGACCTCAGATCCCTTCAAATCGTCAACCAGTCTTTGGTATCAGCTTGGAAGGTCTGGAGATGACGGCCTCTTCAGCCATTTGCTCCGCCATCTCTCTTCGCTCGTGTTCTTGAGCGGCAAGGAGCTTACTCAGCATTGACCGAGCCTCACCACCGAGCTAGCTTTCTCCAAGGTCTTTAGCTCCCTCAGGCATATCCCCAGCTATTCAACCAGCATCAGATATACCTTAGCTTGCTCAGGACTTCCAGTGTGACAGATGTTCTCAATTTGATTCTCAAAAAGCATCCGAGCAAACTCGAAGGAACTTCCTCCAGAAAGGACCAACTCAATGCAAGACTTCATAGAAGTAAAAAATTGTTGCATCATTTGATGCGCTAGTTCTTCTATGATATCGGTCGCTGGAGATAACCCCGCCGGTACACTCCCAGATCCCCTTTCTATGAAGGTACGGGTAGCATCCATAGAGACGGAAGCTAACTCAACTTGCGCAGGGGTGAGGCCGACAACAGGCTCGTCCGATGCTGAATTCGTGACCAACACTTCCGGAATGGTTATTGTTGTGGTAGCCTCTACAATAACAGGGGTAACAACAAACTCCACAACACTGGGTTCACCGGCCGAAGTCTGAACTGTGATGTCTTCTGCGCCAAGGCTCGCCATGGGATCCTCTACTTGAGCTACCCCAGTGCTCTCTACAACCATAACATTAATGTCAGTGGTAACAATGAGAAGGAGAGTATTCAGCACATCTTTATTCTTTTACCAAGTTGAGGATCTGAAGATGGCAAATCTCTAGATAAGCCACTTGGGGATGAGGGTTCCCCGATCTTAGTGGATACACCCTCATGAGGCACCCCGGTAGTAGGAACTTCGAGACCCTTCTGTTGGGCCAGCTCCTGAATCATCTCCTCAATGTGAGAAGAAGTTGTGGCTTCAATACTGGTAGCCACCCTGTAGAAGAAAGTTAAAAGGAAGCGTTAAAGCACTTTCCCAATCTAATGGAAAAATAATCAAGGAGGATAGAAGAAATACCCTCAGTGGTATCAATCTCTCCTGTTGGCAAAACCATCACAGGGACATACGCCTACATCTCTTCCTCTAATATATGCGAGAATTTGCTCGTGTCAGGAAGAGCAGGTTCATCACCGAAGTTGACTTCTTCGCCAGAATAATATTCATGCTTCTCAGACGACGAAGACGATAATCGGACCCAAGAAGTCTCAGTGATCAGGGCTTTACCATTGAGAACCCTGGTAGTAGGGCTGGGCTCAACAACCCGTGAGGTAGGCATCAACACGCTGGGAGACCCAGGCTATTGCACCTCCGCCCTTCTCACTTGAGCTGAAGAAGGTTCAGGCTGAGTTAAGACTCCCAAAATCTCAACATCATCCCTCTCCACCAAGTCAACTTCAGGTCGCTCGACCTCTTCAGCCATGACGGGTTCGCCCATAGGCTCTCCCTCTGCTAGGATCGCGGACCTCTATTACGCAGACCTCGAGAGCCAATAGTGGGGACTTCCTCCTCCTCGTCTTCTTCTTCCTCCTTCTGCTCCTCAGCACCAGAAGGGACTACTTCAGGCATCTAGGTCAAAACTTCAGCCTCAGATCCTCTCCTAGCTTTCTTCGGGCTGCGCTCACCCTGGGAAGTAGAGCCACGAGGACGTTTGGCCACAGCTTGCTGACTCCTTCTGGTAGATTGTTCCTTGGTTGCTATTACTCGAGGCTCCGGCTCTGTAGCTGTTGCCCTTGTTCGGTTGACCTCCCTCCTAGACTCCATCCCTCCTCCCCTCCTGTTTACCTCTCAGCTTCTTGGTACTCGGTCATACCTCGTACGCATTTTTTAGAATCCAACTTGGCTTTATAAGATGCCTTGATGCTCTTGATGCAAGAGGTATTTATTCTGAAGCCAGGCACCTTGCTAGCAAGGAAGTTCCATGTGCAGAAACTGAGGCTGGTATAACAATTAGGCATCTTGTGAGACAGGCTGAAAATAGCTCTCATCCCTCTAGCTACACTGTAGTACCAACGACCGAGCACCTTCAAAAGGTTGCTACTAAAGTGGAGTCTAGTATTAGGGTTGCCGACATATAATTGATCATAACCAAACAGTCGAGCAAAATGACTTGGCATGTAAGGCTCAATCGTACATGAGTCACCTTGTCGGAAGATCAGATTTTCAAGCCGAATATTGATCAGCCACCAGAAGACTCCAGATGGCAGCCTTATAAAGTCATCTGGTCCCGCAAGGTCAGCAAAGTAATCCCCGTAGGACGCACCAGAAATCTCAGAAAAGCAACAGTCGAGCTGATAATTCGAGCTGCTCAGAATGGATTTTCAAACAAAGTACATATAGTACTGAGGCCAGCTTGAATTCTCCAGCCTCTGCACGAAAGGAATGAAGCCTTCAGAGGGAGACACCGCCGTCATCAATGAAGGGCAGTGTATAACGTACCAGGCCATCAGGTACATATATGGAAGCTCGACTTTTGGGTTAGGAGTCCTCACTTCTGGCCTTCCTTCTAAATCTACCACTGGCCTGCCCTGGGAGCTACAATGGCCTCCACTTGGCACAGGCTTTTGGACAGCGCTTGCAACCCACTCTAAATCCCAGATACCATCACCGAGAGAAGGGAGATTGACTTTCCGTGTGCTAGTAGGACCGCTGGGTACACCACGTCGGCAACGATTACTTCATGCGGTAGCGTTGGCACCACATAACACTTCAGTCATAACATGAGGAACCCGCCAATAGAGCCCGGTCAGAGATGAAAATTCGGGCCTGATGGTGAAAACTTTCAAAAATCGTGTCAGGTTTGAAAGTGTTCTCATTCGACTCGGTGGTGTAGGAGCTGGTGGAGGCATTGATCCTCTCAGCGATTTCTTCATTAGTGCAGGGGGCCAGACTAGTCACTGGGCTAGATTTTTCATTTATGTGTTGAACAGATAGCTCGCCCAGGACATCTACTTAACGCCCCTGTTCCTCCAGGTGGTTATATGCCTGCAGATATGAAAGTGGCACAACACTTTCCAATATGTCTAGTACATCTGGGGCTCCTCTTTTCCTCAAGAGGTGAAGCTCCTCAGAGGTCGGGACGTACTCTTCATAAGGGGCATCTCCCATTACTAGCCCCAAAACTTCATATAGCTTATGTAGAGTGAGCCCCATCTCTCCGACTGGAGTAAGAAATGTGCCCGTCAGGGGATTGTAACGCTCTAAGGCGCCATAAAAGTTGTGAGAGCTCTACAGGAGGCCATACTGCATGGCCCTAACCAAGTGGTATAAACCCACTTGTGTCAGCAAACTCCTGAGTTCAGAAAGAACAAATCCAACCATCTTGCTCCACCATGACTTGTCGGTAGAGTGGACCCACCCGAGCAGACGAAAGTCAGCGGGAAAATCACCCCCACCTTCAGGAATTGTTGATGAAGGTGGCGGCCAACTGAGGGGTTTCTCCTTTTGGTTACTCGGCCCTGACTAACCCAGAAAATAAACCGAATACATCTTTCCCGTGGCCAACAGGGTATGCTTCTTTGTACCCAATTTGCCAAGAGACACACTGGAGACAAACCTGGAAAGCTCCCACTCCATCGCGCGATGTACTGACATGTGCTGAAGATAGGACAAGGGGTACATCCTCTCCATGTTGGGAAGGAAGAATCTTAAGTCCCCTATCTGGCGGAGCACTTATAGCCTCCATCACACAAGATCATATCTTCCTCAGTGATGGCGTCACCAAAGAAGAAGCAAGGTTTCCTCAACAGAGCGCAGGAATCTGACTCGAATAGCCCATCAGAATAATCTCCTGAAGGGTCAGCATACTGGCTTTGTTGATCCTATCCTTTCGCTCTCCTTTGACTTATCAGTAGTCACAGGAGCAATCCTCTGGAGCACAAAGGTCAAATTTGGGTCACGCCACCTATGTATCCAAAGTGGTACTTCTTGGACAAAGGAATAGAAGAATATCGCATTGTTAAGAGGGCAACACACATTCAAAAATTTAAAAGAAAATGGCTAATGGTTAAGGTTTGAAACTCAAACACGAAAATGAATCCAGACGTAGAAATCAGCAAAACCCGCGTCTAAGCTCAAAGACGCGAGGTTCACATGAAGCCTGCATTTTAAATCCACAACTTAGAAATTTTTTTAAGTGTTGGAATTGAAAGTACACCTAGAGGAGGGGTGAATAGGTGTAAGGCTAATCTAATGAACAATAATACGGAAATTAAAAACTTAATGCAACACACTTAGTGTAACCAACGAGTGTAGCCGAATTCCGGTGAAGGGCTCTGGACTAACTCCTCTGAATTCCTCTAAATAAGAGTTGAGGTGCTATATGAAGCTCTCTTGGTTAAACACAAGTATGGACACACACAAACAACACAAGCATGTATATGATATGATAATATGAATCAATGTACAATGTAAGAGAGAGAGAGAGTAAGAGAAAGTGGATCAAACGCAAACAACAAGATATGTTTCGAGGTTCGAGCACACAGCTCTACATCCCCACCTTCACACAGAAGGATTTCCACTAACTCGTCCACACAGGACTTCCCATACAAGGAACCTCCACTGAGGATTTGGGGCTAATACAATTGGGAGTACACACTCCTCTCTCTAACAATTACAACCTCTACACTTAGAGACAAGGCACAAAGCTAAACAAAGATCAACCTCACAAATGAGGGATAGGCACAAAGCCACCACTCCAATAATCACCTCTTCACTAAGAGGGATATAAACACAAATAAAGGAGTGTTTACAAATTGGTGATCTCAAAGATCACAAACCAATTCTTTCTCACAAAATAAGATCCTATAGATAGGACAGAATGATAAGCTCAAGTGTGAGAAAACAAGGAGTTTGGAAATCAAAAACTCAAAGAAAATACTTGGGAAACTTCTAGGATATAAAGGAAATGAAGAACAAAAATAAATCCCAAAGACTTCTCTTTTTCTTTAATTTTTCTAACTCTTTAAAACAAATGAAGATAGATCTTTTAGCTCTAAAAAACTCTTTTGAAAACTAGTGTTAAAACACTTGTAAAGATGGAAATTTTGCTCTTAAAAATTCTTGTTGAAAACCAACTCAACTATGGGGTATATATAGCCCTCTATGAAATCTGCCCGTTGGCAGCTGGCAAGGGCAAATTTGCCCTTCCGGTCGACCGGCCGGTCGACCGGCCAACGGTCAAGTTTATGACCGTTGAGCCTACCGGTCGACCGCCGGTCGACCGATCCTGGATTCAGAGAGCAACGGCTCTCTGGCGGTCGACCGCCCGATCGACCAAAGCCGGATACCTAAAGCAGACTCTCTGTCCGGTCGACCGCTCAGTCGACCGGAGGCTTTTCCAGCGAGCAGGGCTCTCTGGCAGTCGACCGACCCAGCCACCCCAGCTTGGCTGCGTGCACGCTCTGTGCTCGTCAGTCGACCGGCCCGGTCGACCGCCCACTGCTACGGTCGACCGGTCCGGTCGACCGGCAGTCAGCCAGTCCAGCTTAATCAGGTCTTAAAAACTTAGATTTTTATTATTAATTAAATCACATAAAAACACATAAATTCTACAAAAAACGGTTCATATTATATCTTTGAAATGCAAACATGTTTGAGTAAAAATCAAATCATGTTACAAACATTTTGAACCTTTTTGTTACTTGAAAAATTTGCCTTAAACCAAAAACGGTATTTTCTAAAAACCAAACTTCTAAAGGAAAATACAGTTTTTCTATAAACTTGTATAAATACAAAAACTTGATATTGAAACAACTTTGAAGCATATAGTATATGGATAGAATCCAATATACATGAAAGGTATTATATCTATGTTTTGACATTAAATCCAAAAATAAGTTTTGTTAAAATACAAAACTCCAAACTCATGAAGTAGCCTATCAAAATAAGTTTTCTAAGTATGTGAAGCATAGATGTATACAGATCAAATCTAATATATATTAAACCATGTAAACTTGTTTTGATTCTATATATTCATGAAAATCAAGAAAGGTTAAACGAAAACCAAAAACAATAAACATGAAACTTAAAACAAGTGTGTGTTGTGAACTTGAGCATATCATACTATCTAATCTTTACAATGGATCTAAAAAATCTTAACTAAACAAACCGAAGCTTTCTTATAAAACGCCGTCTCTAAGTCGACTCGATCCAAACGTGATCCACCGAGCTTGACTCCAACCGAGTGCTAGATATGAACTTTGACACTCGAGCTCTTGAATCACCATGTGAAAGCTCCAAAACACTTTTGTTGAAGCTAATCACCTACTAATATCTTGATCAAATATCTGAAACTAAATATCACAAGATTATTAGTAAACTATAACTACATGAGTTAATCATCATCAAAACTAGAGTGGAAGGCCTCTGGGCCAACAATCTCCCCCTTTTTGATGATGACAAAACTCATGGAGTTATATATGCATGGATTAAAGTTAAGCTTCAAATAAGCTCCCCCTTAACTCATGCATAGCAATAAACAATAAGATATGCAATGAATGCTATAAAAGTAAACATGCTTTTGATATCAAATTTTAAAATAAACATGTTCTTAAAGAAAATGTTGCTCTTGATATCAATAAAAATTCTTAAAAAAAATGTTGCTCTTGATACCAATAAAAACTTCAATGAGAACTCTTAATACCAAAAAAATATATTAAAACATGTTCTTGATACCAATAAAAACAACAAAACAATATGCTTTTGATACCAATATCAACAAAGCACAAAACATAAAAACAAATCTTTTAAATAAACATGCATATATACTAAAATACTTCTCCCCTTTTTGTTAATCATCAACATAGGGGTTAAAGTAAACAATAAAATAATGTTCTCCCCCTTTTGTCCGAAACAAAAATCAACAAGGGGTGAAATCAAATTAAAATATTATGATACCAATTGAAAAAATATATATCAATTTAGTGCAAAGGTATACATAGAAACATCATGATACCAAATGATGATACCAATTGAAAATAAACTAAACATTTTGAAGATACCCAAAAAATTTAATACCAAATTGAAAGATATAAAATATAGGTAATCTTGATTGTAAAAATATGTACCAATTGAAAATATTTTACATTTTTTATACCAATTTGAAAAACATAAACCAATCTTTTTGGTAAAACATTTAACACATTTTGCAATAAGGATATCAAATAGAGAATAATATCAATTTAATATTTTTGATACCAATATTGAAAATGAAATATATATCAATTGAAAATAATTTTCATTAGGAGCGTATGATACCAAAACAAAGTCAAAATCATTTTTCAATCATTTTTTCAACATAAAGCGTGGGAGTAAAAATACAATCGTAAACAAAACCGATTGAAAGGTAAAACATGAATTTTCTCCTTCTTTATGAAATACAAATAAAAATGATGCATAAGCTTGTATAGGATACCAATTTAAAATAATTGTCATTAAGGATAAAATCAAGCTTAGCTTAACATGGTTTGTGCTTTAAGATATAAAGATATAATAATCACAATCAAAAAGTAAATACATATATATGTGTTTTGATTGCATATATGTATGAAAAGTAAATACCAATAGAAATTGATACTATTTGAAGTGTAAGCATACACATATAACAAAAAATATATGAGTATACAAAATGAATGTCAATAGTGATACCAATTGAAAAGATACAATGATACCATTGAAACTATAATGAGAATCAAGTGTATAACTCATACTTCCTGCCACATATTTCATGCACATGTTTATAATAGATTTTCAATAATGAGCATACAAGGCATGGTCGCCCAACCAACCGCCCTTGAAAGGGTAGGGGTTTTGAAAAATAAGTTTGAAAATGATTATAACATGTTTGAAAACTCTACCAAATGAAGAATACCGCAACTAGTTTTATGAAAAACTTGAAAACTAGTACGAAATCCTTCAAGTAAGGAATAAAACAAGAATATATTCCATAAAACATGAAAATCACATGATCATCAAACACTTAAAGGTCTATAAGCACATATAGTCTCATCAAAAAATAAATCATGTGTAAACAAGAATGATGTGAGTGTATAAGAATAATGTGAAAGATAAAGTCATGAAAATAGGCAATAAGCTCAATGTGAAATTCCTTAAAACATTAAAACCATCAAAACTAGAAATCCTTCAAGGTATATGTATGTTTGTACAAACTAGAGTACACATACATATCCAAATATGAACGAGTCCACAAAAGTATATGCATAAAGGCAAGTGGCTCAAGGATGTATATGTAAACTAATAGTTTAGACAAAATTGACATATACATAAAGTTTAAGCATAAACATGAAAACATGTCAAAAATATGGAATACAAGTCAAAATGTATGAATCATCAAAACTAGGCTATACTAGTACATCTAATAAGTACAAATGAGCAATCAAGCACAAACATATAATAATCTATTTGTGGCTCACTAGTTGTACAAGTATATACCTAAGTTTTAATGAAAACTAACATCTAAATATGTAGTCAAAACATGAAGCATAAAACAAACTCATAAATATACATATGATCATTATGTAAATGCACATGTGTTAGAACTGAGACATACACATTAGTTAAACTCAAGTGAGAACACAAATATAAATCCATATTAAACATGGGTGATCTCAAATACTAATCATGCATATCACAAGTCTAATAATCATGACATTTAACATACTAATCATGAAACATTAAAACATGCTAAAAATGAATAATATGAAAGCATGTAAACATAATAGGAGTTAGAGATCGATACTAAAACTAATAGGACACATCTCTATATCTCAAACCATGGTGGTCCTTCCACCAAACTCCCCTTGAAAGTGATGCATCCAAATTGTCCTCTTTAAGCTTGGAAAGCATCCACCTCAAGGCACCAACACTCTCACATCAAGTGAGAGCCCACACCTACATCAGATTAAATAGGAGTGGTCTTTGGTACCCATACTCTTTTGGGTCCATGGGGGTTAGCACCTTTTCTAACCCAAACAAATTTATTTACTAAATTAGAATCATGTATGTTGGCCCGAGGTTACAATCAACCCATGTTTAGTGTATTTTGATGATTACAAAATATATAGTTATTTGTACTAATATAAATTGTTGTTTAAGTGTGTTCAGGTTTATATATTAAAGAGATGAATCTTCCCTAAAGGAAGGTACATTGGACTCAAGACAAGTCAAATTGGGCTCAAAGTGCAATATTGAAGATCAAGTGAAGATTGCCCATGTTGAAGTCTTGAAGACCTAGAAGTTTGTAAGTGTAGTTTTGTTAAAGATAGAATATGTGAAATTTGGCTCTAGGATTTGCACACACACTTGTTTTGAATGTTTCTATGTTTTTTTGAAATGTTTATTTCTAAGTTTATGCCTTGGTTTATACATACATGTACTCAAAGCTTTATATCTTCAAAAACGTGTTTAAAACATGATATAAACTATTTTCTGCATAACACTTAGCTTCAGATTTTTTAAAGAATTTTTACAAAATTTTCTATCTCAAAAAAAAACTGCCCAGAAAAATCCTGTTTCAGGCAGACCGGTCGACCGGCAGTCGACCGGCTGCTGTGTCCGGACATGCACAGGTTGTGCATGTCTGTCGGTCTACCGGACCAACTGACCGGTCGACCGAAAAGAGATGTTTGCTCTCTGTATCTTTTCGGTCGACCGGGTCGGTCGACCGATAGAAGGAAACTGTGTTTCCTTTGTTGGATCGGTCGACTGGCAGTCGACCGAAGCTCCAACGGCTCTTTTGCCAGCAGGGACCCGGTCGACCGGCAGTCGACCGGTAGGCCTGCAACAGGCCATAACGGCTCTTTCCTCTTTTAGAATTTCTGAAAATCTGTTTTTAGTTTTCTCTTTAACAGAGTTTTTAGGAGTTGTTGGGACTCTTTTTCTGATCAAATTAGCTGGAAAAATCAGAGTTTTAACCTATTCTCTCCCTATAAATAGTGGGGAATAGGCCTTAGTTATTTACCAAGAAAAAATTACAAGTTTTCATTGTTTTCAAGAGAAAGAGAAAAATAGTTTAAAGCTTTCATTTCCATTCTTTCAAATTGGTTTTTCAGTTGTTGTTTGATCTCTAATATCACTCTACAACTGAAGCTTTTCTCACCACACTTCATAGAGCCAAAAATTTCATATTCTTTCTATAGGTGAAGTTGTAAAAGAGTGAGAGTGTTTGTAAAAGAGTGTTGTGGTCTAGTTAAAGATCACTATTTGTAATCCTTGTTCTTGTGGAGACAAGCTCCTCGGTGGAGTTTCTTTGTAAGGTGAAGCTACGGGCTTGAGGTCTTTGGAGGCCTAACTTGTACGGGATCCTAAGGGGATAGTGGAAACCCTTCACGGAGGTGAAGGCGGGGACTAGAGCAACGGGCTCGAACCTCGAAACAAATCATCTTGTTTGCGATTGCCTTGGCGTCCTTCTTGCTTACTTTCTTTCTTTATATCACTTCCAATTTATTACTTGAGAACTAACCTTTATTTGTGCAATCCTTATTTGTTTACTTTACTTGCTATTTTACTTGTGTGTATTTCATTTTCATCATCATACTTGGCATTGATCAATCACACCTCAATACAACACGGTTGCATTGCGCACCTCTAACCCATTTAAGGGGAATTGGGAGGAAGGAGTTCAGAACCTCGCAAGGGGTATTCGGCTCTTAGTCGTGTTTTTGAGAGATGTTGCATCACTCATTTCATAAGTTTAAAAAGATCATTAGATTAGCAATTACACCTATTCACCCCCCCTCTAGGTGTATTTCAATTGGTATCAGAGCTTGGACTCTAGGATTTGGCTTAACAACCTTAGAGAGATCCTCATATTGCTAATCATTTCATTCATTTCCACATAGTAAACATGGCCGATGGTATTAAGACACCCCCTAAGTTTGATGGACTTAACTTTCCCATATGGAAGGTTAAGATGACTGTTTTCTTGCAATCTCTAGGTAGCCGAGTTGCAAAGGCCGTGACTAAACAATTTAGTACCCCCGATGGTGATGAATCTACTTGGTCCGAAATTGAGACCAAGGAGTTTGATGCCAATGCTAGGGCTCATTATGCACTCCTACAAGCCCTCAATGATGATGACATAGCTAGAGTCATCCATTGCAAATCCGCCTATGAGATTTGGACCCATTTGCTAGTAACACATGAGGGGACATCACAAGTGAAGAGGGCCAAGATAGACCTTCTTCGGTCCCAATATGAAAATTTTAGCATGCAAGAACATGAAACCATAGATGATATGGTTACAAAATTTACTAAGATTACTAATGGGCTTTCTTCTCTAGGTGAAGACATCAACAACGACCAAAGGGTGAGAAAGATCATCCGGGCTCTTCCTCCATCATGGGAAGTGAAAGCTACAACATTGAAGGAACTCAATGATAAAGATGAGATTGAGCTCATCGGACTCATTGGGAATTTAAAAACCCATGAGATGGAGAGGAAGGCAAGGGAGGACATGGCAGCCTCCAAGAAGAAGACTATTGCCTTCAAAAGTCATGCTACCTACTCCGACGGAGATGACGTAGAAGAAGATGACGAGGAGCTCTCACTTCTAGTCAAAAATGTCCGGAGGATGTACAACAAGGCAAAGTTCCAAGGACGGAGGAGATGGCAAGGAGGCAAGGAAGAAAGGAAGATCATTTGCTTTAATTGCCAAAAGCCGGGACACATTGTAGCGGAGTGTCCGGACCAAGTAAAGCCATCTTCATCCAAGAAGCCATACAAGAAGAAGGCTATGAAAGCAATATGGGATGACGAAAGTGAATCCGAGGAGGAGATCGACACCGCCAACATGTGCTTCATGGCAAATGAGAGCACAAGCAAGGTAACCCTCTCAACTCTTCTTGATGATGATTTATCCATGGATGAGTTAAGTGAAGCATTTATAGAACTTTCTCAAAATTATGACTTCATGAAGAAAAAGTACTTGAAAATGAAAAAGGATAATGAATCCTTGAGTATTCAAGTGTTAAAACTTTCTAAAGAAAATAATGACTTGCATTCTTCTTTAGTTTCCACTAAAAATGATTTTGAAAAATATAAGATTGCTTGTAAAGGAAAGACCCCATTTGTAGATTCTAATGAGATTGCCATGCTTAAGGAAAGATAGACTCATTAGATGTTGTTTTGAAAAAGTGTAGTGAGTTTGATAAGAAGAAGATGGAGAATATGTTTCCTAAGAAACAAGCTCCTAAGAAAAATGTTCATCATGCTCATGCTCATGTACATGCTACACAACCTATGCATCATGGTAAACCCCCAAAGCATGCTCACACTTCACATACACACCATGCATTCATGTATAGAAAAGTGTACTCATGTTCACATTGTGGACGGAAAGGACACTTAGCTAATTTTGTTATGATAGACTAAGTGCATCACATCATAATGTTTGGGTTCGTAACACTAACTTTCAAGGACCCAAGAAAGTTTGGGTACCAAAGTCAACAATTGTTTTAAATGATATAGGTACTTTCCAAAGCCCAACGACGTAGAGGTTTGTGGTATCTTGATAGCGGTTGCTCAAGGCACATGACTTGGGACATCAACAACTTTGCAACCCTATCAAGATATCATGAAGGTGGCACCGTCACCTTCGGAGATGACGCCAAGGGTAAAATCATTGGTATTGGTAATGTAAAGCTTGGCACTTCTCCTTTAATTGAAAATGTAGTTTTAGTAGACGGGCTCAAGCATAATCTCTTGAGCATTAGTCAATTATGTGATAAAGGATTTAATGTTACTTTTGATGATATTGCTTGTAAAATAGTTGACAAAAATTCTAATGTTTGTGTATTTTTCGGTTTTCGTGAAAGTAATGTTATATGATAGATATGCTAAATATGTCTTGTAATATAACATGTTTTAAAAGCCCTCGATGACGACTCTTGGTTATGGCATAGGAGATTAGGCCACGTTTCATTTGACCATATTTCTAGGCTTAACTCTAAGGAAATGGTGAAGGGTATTCCTTCATTGAACTTTGAAAAGGACCGAGTTTGTGACGCATGTCAATTTGGGAAACAAACTAAGTCCTCATTCAAATCAATTAAGGATATCATGTCATCACGTCCATTGGAGCTAATCCACATGGATTTATTTGGCCCTACACAATCAAAAGTTTAAGTGGGAGTAGATTTGCTTATGTTTTAGTAGATGATTTTTCACGTTTTACTTGGGTTTATTTTCTTGAACATAAAAGTCAAACCTTTTCACATTTTCAAGCCTTTAAGAAAAGAGTTGAAAAGGAAAATGACTCCTCAATAATTAAAATAAGAAGTGA
The DNA here is from genome assembly GCA_038442645.1 of Agave tequilana. NCBI lineage: Eukaryota > Viridiplantae > Streptophyta > Magnoliopsida > Asparagales > Asparagaceae > Agave > Agave tequilana. Next base: position 103,247 of record JAVJIF010032617.1, on the reverse strand, counting down.
TAGAGGAGGTGAGTTCATTAACCTTCCCTTTACCACTTTTTGTGAGGAACATGGAATAAAACATGAACTTTCTTGTCCTAGAACTCCACAACAAAATGGAGTAGTTGAGCGGAAAAATCGTACTTTACAAGAGATGGCTAGGAAAATGTTAAATGAATATGGTCTACCACATTATTTGTGGGCCGAGGCCGTTCATACTTCATGTTACATTGCAAATCGTGTTTTCCTATGTAAAAATACTACTAAGACTTCTTATGAGATGTATTTTTCTAGAAAACCCAATGTTTCTTATTTCAAAGTGTTTGGTTGCAAATGTTTTGTTTTAAATACAAATATTAATTGGGAAAATTTGATGCTAGATCATATGAGGCTACTTTTGTAGGTTACTCAAATACTAGTAAGGCTTATAGAGTCTTCAATAGGTCAACTTTGACTATTGAGGAATCTATTCATGTTAAATTTGAGGAATCTAACAAGTTTGTTAAGAATGTTGTAGAAATAGATGCCTTGCATGAAGGTTTGGAGAAAGTGACCTTGGAGGATACTTCTACCATGGGAGACAAGCCAAAGGATGGTGATGAAGTGAAGCCAAAGTGGAAGAGGCTCAAGGAAATGAACATCAAGCAAATGAAGAGGAGCCCTCTCAACCACTACCAAAGGATTGGAGATTCAATCCTCATCATCCCAAGGACCTCGTCATAGGTGAAGTATCAAAAGGGGTAACCACTCGCTCTAAGATTCAAGATTTTTGTGATAATTTTGCTTTTATTTCACACATAGAACCTAAAAATGTCCTCGAGGCCGAGGCCGATTCATATTGGTTGCTTGCTATGCAAGAGGAGCTTAATCAATTTGAGCGCAATCAAGTATGGCATCTTGTTCCTAGGCCCCAAGATAGACCAACTATTGGTACTAAATGGATCTTAAGAACAAGTTGGATGAATTGGGTAATGTAGTTAGAAACAAGGCTAGGTTAGTTGCCCAAGGTTACACTCAAATCGAAGGGATCGATTTTGAAGAAACTTTGCACCCGTAGCACGGCTCGAAGCCATACGGATGACCTTAGCATATGCCTCATTTAAAGATTTTAAATTATTTCAAATGGATGTAAAGAGTGCTTTTCTTAATGGTTATATTGATGAGGAGGTGTATGTTGAACAACCCCCCGGGTTTGTTGATCCTACACACCCTAATTATGTTTATAAATTAGATAAAGCACTATATGGTTTGAAACAAGCCCCTAGGGCTTGGTATGAAAGATTGTCTTCATTTTTGCTTTCAAATGATTTTAAGAAAGGAAAAGTTGATAAAACATTATTTACCAAACATATAGATCAAGATATCCTCATAGTTCAAATTATGTTGATGACATTATTTTTGGATCTACTAATGTTTCACTTTGCAAGAATTTTGAGTCATGCATGAAAAAGGAATTCGAGATGTCTATGATGGGGGAGCTCAACTTCTTTCTTGGACTTCAAATCAAGCAACGTAGTGATGGGACATTCATCAACCAAGCCAAGTACACCAAAGAACTCATCAAGAGGTTCGGGCTTGAAGGATCCAAAGTAGCAAAGACTCCCATGGCAACCACTACGAAACTTGACAAGGACGAACAAGGTAAGGAAGTAGACATCAAATTATTTCGTAGCATGATTGGTAGTTTACTCTATCTTACGGCTAGTAGGCCGGATATAATGTTTTCCGTATGTTTATGTGCACGTTTTCAATCATGTCCTAAGGAATCACACTTAATAGCGGTAAAACGCATAATTAGGTATCTTAAGGGCACAATTGATTTAGGTTTGTGGTATCCGAAAACTAACCAATTTACCATGACTAGTTATTCGGATGCCGACTATGCCGGTTGTAGGGTAGATAGGAAGAGCACAAGTGGCACTTGCCAATTCTTGGCAATTGTCTTGTGTCTTGGTCTTCCAAGAAGCAAAATAGTGTAGCCCTTTCAACCGCCGAGGCGGAGTATGTAGCAGCCGGAGCTTGTTGTGCACAAGTACTCTGGATGAAACATACTCTTCTCGATTTTGATTTACATTTTGATCATGTTAAGATTTATTGTGATAATACTAGTGCTATTCACATGACCAAAAATGCTAATCAACATAGTAAAACCAAACATATAGACATTAGATATCATTTTCTTAGAGATCACTTTGAAAAAGGTGACATTGATATCGATTTTGTTTCCACAGATTTTCAACTTGCAGATATTTTCACAAAACCTTTAGATTATGCAAGATTTTCATTTATTTGTGGTGAATTGAATGTATGTAAGATTGATACTTAAAATATCTTAGTTTATTTTGTTTTGGTTTCTAATATGTTTTTTTGTTTTGTCTTAAAATTTTTTTTTAACCCTTTTTGATGTATGACAAAAATGGGGAGATAAATATATGGAGAAAATATATGGAGAAAATATATGTGTTTGTTTTAAATTGAGAAAATATATGGAGAAAATATATGTTGTTTGTTTTAAATTTGTTATTCCTTATGATAGTTTATTTTTGGTGATGATATTTTTCAATGCTTTATGTATGCTTACATAGTTGTTCATATTCATGTTAAATACATAGCATTGTTTAAGGGGGAGCTTTCCAAGCTCTTTCCTCTTTTATTTGTTTAATAACTCATATGTTTTGTCATCATCAAAAAGGGGGAGATTGTTGGCCCGAGGTTACAATCAACCCATGTTTAGTGTATTTTGATGATTACAAACATATTAGTTATTTGTACTAATATAAATTGTTGTTTAAGTGTGTTTCAGGTTTATATATTAAAGAGATGAATTCTTCCCTAAAGGAAGGTACATTGGACTCAAGACAAGTCAAATTGGGCTCAAAGTGCAATATTGAAGATCAAGTGAAGATTGCCCATGTTGAAGTCTTGAAGACCTAGAAGTTTGTAAGTGTAGTTTTGTTAAAGATAGAATATGTGAAATTTGGCTCTAGGATTTGCACACACACTTGTTTTGAATGTTTCTATGTTTTTTTGAAATGTTTATTTCTAAGTTTATGCCTTGTTTTATACATACATGTACTCAAAGCTTTATATCTTCAAAAACGTGTGTTTAAACATGATATAAACTATTTTCTGCATAACACTTAGCTTCAGATTTTTTAAAAGAATTTTTACAAAATTTTCTATCTCAAAAAAAAACTGCCCAGAAAAATCCTGTTTCAGGCAGACCGGTCGACCGGCAGTCGACCGGCTGCTGTGTCCGGACATGCACAGGTTGTGCATGTCTGTCGGTCGACCGGACCAACTGACCGGTCGACCGAAAAGAGATGTTTGCTCTCTGTATCTTTTCGGTCGACCGGGTCGGTCGACCGATAGAAGGAAACTGTGTTTCCTTTGTTGGATCGGTCGACTGGCAGTCGACCGAAGCTCCAACGGCTCTTTTGCCAGCAGGGACCCGGTCGACCGGCAGTCGACCGGTAGGCCTGCAACAGGCCATAACGGCTCTTTCCTCTTTCAGAATTTCTGAAAATCTGTTTTTAGTTTTCTCTTTAACAGAGTTTTTAGGAGTTGTTGGGACTCTTTTTCTGATCAAATTAGCTGGAAAATCAGAGTTTTAACCTATTCTCTCCCTAAAATAGTGGGGAATAGGCCTAGTTATTTACCAAGAAAAAATTACAAGTTTTCATTGTTTTCAAGAGAAAGAGAAAAATAGTTTAAAGCTTTCATTTCCATTCTTTCAAATTGGTTTTTCAGTTGTTGTTTGATCTCTAATATCACTCTACAACTGAAGCTTTTCTCACCACACTTCATAGAGCCAAAAATTTCATATTCTTTCTATAGGTGAAGTGTGTAAAAGAGTGAGAGTGTTTGTAAAAGAGTGTTGTGGTCTAGTTAAAGATCACTATTTGTAATCCTTGTTCTTGTGGAGACAAGCTCCTCGGTGGAGTTTCTTTGTAAGGTGAAGCTACGGGCTTGAGGTCTTTGGAGGCCTAACTTGTACGGGATCCTAAGGGGATAGTGGAAACCCTTCACGGAGGTGAAGGCGGGGACTAGAGCAACGAGCTCGAACCTCGAAACAAATCATCTTGTTTGCGATTGCCTTGGCGTCCTTCTTGCTTACTTTCTTTCTTTATATCACTTCCAATTATTACTTGAGAACTAACCTTTATTTGTGCAATTATTTGTTTACTTTACTTGCTATTTTACTTGTGTGTATTTCATTTTCATCATCATACTTGGCATTGATCAATCACACCTCAATACAACACGGTTGCATTGCGCACCTCTAACCCATTTAAGGGGAATTGGGAGGAAGGAGTTCAGAACCTCGCAAGGGGTATTCGGCTCTTAGTGTGTTTTGAGAGATTGTTGCATCACTCATTTCATAAGTTTAAAAAGATCATTAGATTAGCAATTACACCTATTCACCCCCCCTCTAGGTGTATTTCAATGTATCCTATCATAACAAAATTTAGTAAGGTGGCCCTTACGTTCACAATGTGTACAAGTGTAAACATGAGCATACATAGTGTGATGAGTGTGAACGTGAGGAGCTTGTGTATGCCGTGGTTTGTGTGCATGCATAGGAGGAACTTATTTCTTTCGAAACATAGATTCCAAACGTGTGTGATTCATGGCACTATGGCTCAAAGTGGAGACCAAACAATCAACACTCTTCTTTAACAACAAATATCAGTTTCAATTATAGAAGAGGTGCATGCAATAGGTAAGATAGATGATGAAGCTACACTAGCATGACAAACATGTGAATCAAAATCATTTTTCAAAGAAATGTTCTTCTTAGAAATCAAATCCAATTCTTTTGAAATAGAAATAATTTTGTTTTTCAAAGAATTATTTTCTTTTACAACAAAATCAAGTTTTGAAGTTAAGATCTCATTTTTCTTCAAAACCTCATTGGAATCATTTTTATTTTTCAAAATTTCATTTTCTTTTAGAGTAAGGTCAAGTTTGGATTTCAATGAATCCCTTTCATTAGAAATCTCCACTTTCTCTTGCAAAATCAAATCTAGTTTTGAACACAAATCCTTATTTTCTTTGTTAAGTCCAAAACTTTTTTTTTCAAAGCCTTATATTTTTCAACGAGGTTCTCACAAACAATAAATAGTTCTTTATTCAATTCATCGGCATCAATATATTCATCACAAGAAGAACTAGCACTATCTAGTTAAGTGTCCGAATGTACCTCAAGGGAGTCATTTCCTTGGACCATGAAACAACGTTGGTCGGACTCTTCTCCACTAGATTCCTTCTCTATTTGGATTGGCAATTGAAGCTTTGGAGAGGTCAAGATGTTCCACACTGCAAAGGTAAAAACACAATGAGAAACCATATTTAAATATTCTTTGCTAAGTGATTCTCTAAGTGCCTTTAGGGTTAGTGCATTGGCCTCTATATGCATGCTATTACTAAGGTAGGATTCCTTGGTAATGGTAAGATAAACTTTATATCCTATGGCTTTTAAATGACAACTCATCAGAACCTTTCATATATCAATTTTAGAGATATCAAACATGGGAGGGACATCCATGAGTGCAAACTATATGTGTGCAAATACAAATGATAGATTAGCAAACCAAGATCACACTCCTAGGTGGTTAAACCTAATATCAAGAGCGTAGGCTCTGATACTAATTGAAAGTACACCTAGAGGGGAGTGCATAGGTGTAAGGCTAATCTAATGAACAATAATGCGAAAATTATAAACTTAATGCAACACACTTAGTGTAACCAACGAGTGTAGCTGAATTCCCGGTGAAGGGCTCTAGACTAACTCCTCTGAATTCCTCTAAATAAGAGTTGAGGTGCTATATGAAGCTCTCTTGGTTAAACACAAGTACGGGCACACACAAACAACACAAGCATGTATATGATATGACAATATGAATCAATGCACAATGTAAGAGAGAGTAAGAGAAAGTGGATCAAACGCAAACAATAAGATAAGTTTGAGATTCGAGCACACAGCTCTACGTCCCCGCCTTCACACAGAAGGATTTTCGCTAACTCGTCCACATAGGACTTCCCACACAGAGAACCTCCACTGAGGATTTGGGGCAAATACAATGGGAGTACACAACTCCTCTCTCCACAATTACAAACTCTACACTTAGAGGCAAGGTACAAAGCCAAACAAAGATTAACCTCACAAATGAGGGATAGGCACAAAGCCACCACTCCAATAATCACCTCTTCACTAAGAGGGATATCAACACAAATAAAGGAGGGTTTACAACTTGGTGATCTCAAAGACCACAAACCAATTCTTTCTCACAAAACAAGGATCCTATAGATAGGATAGAATGATAAGCTTAAGTGTGAGAAAACAAAGAGTTTGAAAAATCAAAAACTCAAAGAAAATACTTGGGAAAACTTCTAGGATATAAAGGAAATGAAGACAAAAATGAATCCCAAAGACTTCTCTTTTTCTTTGATTTTTCTAACTCTTTAAAACAAATGAAGGTAGATCTTTTGGCTCTAAAAACTCTTTTGAAAACTAGTATTAAAACACGTATAAAGATAAAAATTTTGCTCTTGAAAATTCTTGTTAAAAACCAACTCAAATATGGGTATATATAGCCCCATATGAAATCTGCCCGTTAGCAACTGGCAAGGGCAAATTTGCCCTTCCGGTCGACCGGCCAACGGTCAAGTTTATGACCGTTGAGCCTACCGGTCGATCGATCCTGGATCCATAGAGCAACGGCTCTCTGGCCGGTCGACCGCCTGGTCAACGAAGCCGGATACAGAGAGCAGACTCTCTGTCTAGTCGACCACTCGGTCGACCGGAGGCTTTTCCAGAGAGCAAAGCTCTCTGGCGGTCGACCGGCCTACCCAGCTTGGCTGCGTTCACGCTCTGTTCACGTCGGTCGACCGGCCCGGTCGACCGCCCACCGGTCCGGTCGACCGGCAGTCAGCCACTCCAGCTTAATCAGGTCTTAAAAACTTGAGTTATTATTATTAATTAAATCCCATAAAAATACATAAATTCCACAAAAATCAGTTCATGTTATATCTTTGAAATGCAAACATGTTTGAGTAAAAATCAAATCATGTTACAAACATTTTGAACCATTTTGTGACTTGGAAAATTTGCCTTAAACTAAAAAACGGTATTTTTCTAGAAACCAAACTTCTAAAGGAAACTACAGTTTTTCTATAAACTTGTATAAATACAAAAACATGATATTGAAACAACTTTGAAGCATATAGTATATGGATAGAATCCAATATACATGAAAGGTATTATATCTATGTTTTTGACATTAAATCTAAAAATAAGTTTGTTTAAACACAAAACTCCAAACTCATGAAGTAGCCTATCAAAATAAGTTTTTCTAAGTATATGAAGTATAGATGTATATAGATCAAATCTAATATACATTAAACCATGTAAACTTGTTTTGATTCTATCTATTCATGAAAACCAACATCTGTTAAATCGAAAACCAAAAACCAATAAACATGAAACTTAAAACAAGTGTGTGCGTTGTGAACTTGAACATATCACACTATCTAATCTTTACAATGGATCTAAACTAAATCTTAACTAAACAAACCGAAGCTTTCTTGTAGAACGCCGTCTCCAAGTCGACTCGATCCAAACGTGATCCACCAAGCTTGACTCCAACCGAGTGATAGATATGAATATTGATGCTTGAGCTCTTGAATCACCATGTGAAAGCTCCAAAACACCTTTGTTGAAGCTAATCACCTACTAATATCTTGATCAAATATCTGAAACTAAATATCACAAGATTATTAGTAAACTGTAACTACATGAGTTAATCATCATCAAAACTAGAGTGGAAGGCCTCTGGGCCAACAAGAATTAGACGCGAGACTCAATAAAACCCGTGTCTGATCTAAAGACGTGAGGATCATATGAAGTTCGCGTCTGAACCTTCCTCACTTAGAGAAATTCTGAGTATGGGATCAAAACGCAAGGCTCAATGAAGCACGCGTTCAACAAACAGAGACAGACTGATAGGTAGTGAAAAATGCATAATTGTCATCATATATACCATCGCATTTGCACATTTATTCATATTATAGTGCACATTTATTAATATTTCTTTATTTAATATGTGCAGGCCTCAAATTACAAGTTAATAAAGAATAAAGCTTAAAGAGCCCAAAAGCCCAGATCCAAGCCCATGTTTGAAGCCCAGATGAAAAAGCGCAAATACAAAGAGTCAAAATGCAAATACAAGGGCTAAAAGTTGCAAATATCAGAGATTAGGGAAGGATAGACTTCTATCCAACTCTAAACACCTGCAGGATGAGGATAAAAGGCCAAGATAAAGAGGAATTTCGTGGAGAGAAGATTTGAAGAAATCTGGATTAAGGGTAACTTGATTACCAAGTTATCTCGAAAATCTAGATTAAAAGGCCAGGATCACACTTCTAGAAGCAGGAGCCCACATGGACGGACCAGGAGAGGCCACGCGCCAAAGCGCGTGGCCAGCAGCCACTAAACTGCCGCGGAGGCGCGGCAAAAGCCGCGCATCCGCGGCATTATGGATAGAGATGGCTACCATTTTTCGTGGGCAGGATTATCCAGGACTCTTCTACATTCTGCACTATAAATATCAGAGCATGCGCAACAGGGAGGGGCATGCAGAGACGACTAGGGTTTTCTTTAGCTATTTTTCTAAATTTCTGCACAAGTTGTAATTTTTATTTTATGCTCGTTGTGGAGAAGAAGGAGACGATTGTGTAACCGGAGATTCAACGAAATAAAGGTCACTCTTTTGTTCTCTTTTAATTTCTGCAACTTTACTTTATTTCTCTTGTGATCTCTCTTTGTTTTAATCTGTGATCTCTTCTTGTTTTCGTTTTTCTTTTCCTTGCAATCTTTCTCATAAAAAAATAATAAAAAAAAATAAATAATTTGAAAAGAAAAAAAATAATGAAGAACTAAATCTCTCTAGTGGTTTGCTGAGACTCTTGAAGCAACCCTAGAGCAGTTAAGCCTAGATCTGATTAAGGAACATCAATCGAAACCCTAGGTATTAAAAACAATTTTTCTAGAAGATTAAACAAATACCTAGAAATCCTAATCTAGGTTGCATATTAAAAAGGCTTTTCATGACTTCAACTTAAGAACTAGGACAGCATAAGTTTGAGATTCGTCTTTTATTAGGCTGCACCTAGATGTTAGGATGAACCATAGTTTAGTTTTTAGATTATGTAACTTAGCAAGAATCTAGTATTGATTTTTCTTGCTTGAATTATTTGTAATGACCTAGGGTGAATCATATCAATCTTAAGATGAAGATCAAGCTCCTTAACTTGCAATAGGGTTGTGGTAGAAGATCAGCAAAACCACGCCTTTAATCTCATATTTTCATCACCGATCTAATCTCTCTTTTTACTTGAAGCATACAGAGGAATCGAGTCGAAAAGCTTTCATCGCATCCTTCCCTAAGGATCACGACCCGCTTGAGCCCTTGCTACAGCGGATTCGCATTGAGACTAAGAATTCTGAATTTTATTTCAATTATCAAAATCTCAATCAAATTTGGCACCGTTGCCGGGGAAGGAACGGCACGATTTTCTCGTTCTAATCATTCTTTCTTTTCTGTTGCAGGTACAGAGAACAGGAAACAAAAACAGAGCAGCAGAAAGCACATATAGCTATCCAGTGCCTCTGCCCTCGAAGGCAGAGCACCTGGACCTACAACTTTGCGGCAAAAGCCGCGAATCCGCGGCAATTGTAGTGGACTACTGATACATTTTTCTGCAGGTTGCTCTGCAGTGCAAAATTCTATTTTCTGCTGTGATATTATTTCTCTGTGAGCACTCTGCAACTGCTAATTAATAACATTAACCCATTTGTTGAAAATAAAAAAAAAATTTTAGACTCTTGCATTTAGGGCACGTGTCTATTTACATTTTTTTAATTCTGTTGAAGAGTGCTGGCGACAAGGTACGTTTGCATAGCATATAGATTAGGAAACACTCTTGGTTGTTTACTGCTTTCTTGAGTGATTACTTTTCTACCGCTTTACACGTACACTAATTCATCTTAAGGGCATAACCCATAAGCAAGATAAGGTGGGGATTTCATCACCCTTCCTTGGCCCACAAATCATATCCGTCACACTCACAACCCTAACCTTAAGTAAAATTTGACTAGACGTTGGCCCTAGGTTAACTCGGACTCAATAGGAGATTGACCGAAGGAGGAAAATTGTTCGAAATTAACTCTTGTCAAATCGGTGTCTAGGCAGGGGATTGAGGGCCGAAAGCCCGAAGAACGGTGGTTATTTAATTAAGGAACGTCTCTGACGGAAAACCTCCCACCGGTCTTGCCACCTACCTGGCCGATTAGCTTGTGGTTAACGTCGACAGTAGACCTCCTAAGGACAGTCTAAAGTTAGGAGTCGTCTAGGTCAAGGCTTACCCTAGATTAGGATTTTTGATTGTTTTTCTTTTTTTTTTTTGATTGATTGGGTGAACTTGGTTGCTAATTGTGCATGTCCACTTGGTCAAGAGACCAACTTACATCCAGGCTAACTAGGACTAGTTCACCTCCCGAGCAAAAGCCCGACTCTCAAATGGCACAAACCGCCATCTCTCTAAGATAGGTTCTACCCTATTAGAACCTCTATTCCGTCATGCATCAAGCTGAGTAATGAAGGTGTTGACCCATTTGAGCTTAAGCCACAATATATCAACACCCTTCCCAAGTTTCATGGACTTGAGTCCGAGGATGCCTACTTCTTCATAAGGGAATTCGAGGAAGTATGTCTTATGATGAATATTCCTAAGTTAGGAAAAGATGACATCAAACTTAGGTTTGTTCCCTTTGCTTTGAAGGATCTAGCAAAGAAATGGTTATACAGTCTAGAGGTTGGTTCTATATCTTCGTGGGATAATTTTGTTAAGGCATTCTTAAAGAAATTCTATCCCGTTCACAAGACTGCATTGATTAGGAAGAACATCCTACAGTTTAAGCAGACAGCCAATGAGCCCTTTTGGAAATACTTTGAGCGTTTTAAGGACCTCCTTGCCCAATGCCCCCATCATGGAATAGAGAAATGGCGACTTTGCCAAGTCATATATGATGGATTAGATTATTCTACTAAAACACTGTTAGAATCCATGTGTCAAGGAGGATTTCTGCAAAAGAATGAAGATGAAGGATGGACATTGTTTGAGGACTTAGCTGAAAAATCCATCCAATGGGACCCTACTCCTGAGAAATCTAGGATTAATGACCCCACTTCTTCAAAAGGAGGTATTCATTCCATTGAGGCCAACATAGCAAATGATGCTAAGTTAGCTGCTGTTATGCGTAGACTAGAGGCTCTTGAAACTAAGGAGCCAGTCTCTGTGAGCCAAGTCAGCCCAACATCTTCGGCGGGCTGTACTTATTGTCAAGATAGGAACCATGTGTTCGAGGAATGTCCTGTCTTCATAGCGCATCAAAGTTTGCCCGAACATATGAGTGTAGCCTTCACAAGGCCTGCCAATAATCCATATTCGCCCACCTACAATCCTGGTTGGAGAAACCATCCCAATTTTTCATGGGGCCCAAGTAACAATGAGCAGATTAGGCCCAAATTCTCCAACAATTTCCAAAATCCGCCCTATCAGCAAGGTTTTCCCAGTCAAAATCCGCCACCTTCTTTCCAATATTCACAAATGGAAACAAGAATGTCCAACATGGAAAAGAAGGTGGATACCCTAGTTAAAAGCCAAGACACGCTGGCTCAAGTCCTAAGTAGGATAGAGATCCAATTGAGCCAGCAAGAGAGACAAAGGGGTACCCTACCAAGTCAACCATTGCCTAACCCTAGGAACCCTAGGCCAGCCAATGAGGCTCAAGACCCAAATCAGTGTCATATGGTTCATACACTCAGATCGGGGAAACAAGTGGATAATCAAGTATCAATGCCATCGGATCCATCCATTCCATCTAGCTCCACTTCCATTCCATCTAGCTCCACTCCTGCTCCATCCAGCCCAATGAAACTGAAGCTGAAAAGTCAGCAGGTCAGTTGCACCAGCCTATAGCTCCATTTCCAAATAGGCTTAGAAGCAACAACAATGCACATATGGAGAAATTATTAGAAGTGTTCAATCAAGTGAGGCTCAACATTCCACTTCTTGATGCAATCCAACATGTCCCTAGCTATGCCAAATTCCTTAAGGACATGTGCACCAAGAAAAGAAAGACTAATGTGCCTAAAAAGGTTTTTCTAGCCACTAACATTAGTGAGCTATTGTCCAACCAGATCCCTATCAAGTATAAGGACCCAGGTTGCCCCACCATCTCTTGCACCATAGGTCGAACCGAAATCAATCGAGCACTCCTCGATTTAGGAGCTAGCATCAATTTGCTCCCTTTCTCCGTGTATCAACAACTTGGATTAGGTGAACTCAACCCGACCCAAGTGACTATTCAGTTGGCTGACCGCTCTATCAAAGTTCCTAAGGGAGAAATCAATGACGTTCTCATACGGGTAGGAGAATTCATTTACCCGGTCGATTTCATTGTCTTAGAGACACAACCTGTGTCTAATCCTAGGTCCCAAACTCCCGTTATCTTAGGAAGACCGTTCCTAGCAACCGCTAATACAATTATAAATTGTAGAAACGGTTCCATGAGACTGACTTTTGGGGATATGACCAAGGAGGTCAATGTTTTCAACCTAGGTAAGCATCCCTATGATGTGACCGACCAACCCTTTGAGGTTAACTTCATTGAGAACATGACAAGTGAGCATAATGATGAGATCATACTTGAGTCAAAGGAAGAGGAAGAGTTAGAAACAAGTGATATCAGTCTTGATGAGATCGAATGGGAATCAAATCTGAGTTCTATAGAGATGGGAGATTCTAGCTTAACTCCTCCACCCATCGAGCCAACTCCTTCTTTGGAGTTAAAAGCCTTGCCCAAACATCTTAAGTACGCCTACCTAGGTGAACAAGAGACGTTACCGGTCATAGTTGCATCTAATTTGACCAATAGGCAAGAGGAGGACCTGCTGGCAACCCTTAGGAGACATAGGGAAGCCATTGGTTGGACTATGGCAGATATCAAGGGACTGAGCCTACGATAGTCCAGCATCGTATCCATCTAGAGGAAGGGGTTAGACCGAAGAGGGATCCACAGCGTAGGCTAAACCCACTCATGCAGGAGGCTGTACACGCCGAAATAGTGAAACTGTTAGATAATGGGATCATTTATCCTATTTTCGATAGCGAATGGGTTAGCCCAATGCATGTGGTCCCTAAGAAGTCTAGTTTTACTGTGGTAGAGAACGACAAGCATGAGTTAGTGCAAACACGATTGCCTACCAAGGTGAGAGTATGCATAGACTACCGCAAGTTGAACGCAGCCACTAGGAAAGATCATTTTCCCCTCCCTTTCATTGACCAAATGTTGGAAAGATTAGCAGGTCATGAGTATTACTGCTTTTTGGACGGTTATTCAGGGTATAACCAAATTCCTATAGCGCCGGAGGATCAAGAGAAGACAACGTTCACGTGTCCATTTGGGACATTTGCCTACCGTCGAATGCCTTTCGGCTTGTGTAATGCCCCCGCCACATTCCAACGTTGTATGTTAAGCCTGTTTTCTGATATGGTTGAGCGTTTTTTAGAAATTTTCATGGACGACTTCTCAGTCTATGGAAATTCATTTGACCAGTGTCTCCATCACTTGGAGCTAGTGCTGAGTAGGTGCACCAAAAAGAACTTGACCCTAAATTGGGAAAAGTGTCACTTCATGGTGCAACATGGGATTGTCCTAGGTCACGAGATATCTAGGGAAGGGATTAAGGTAGACAAGGCCAAGGTGGAGATCATAGCGAGACTTCCACTTCCGCGATGCGTGAAGGACATTCGGTCTTTCTTAGGACACGCCGGATTTTATCGTAGGTTCATTAAGGACTTTAGCAAAATTGCTAGACCCCTTACAAACCTTCTAGCTAAAGACGTGTCCTTCATCTTTGATGATAGGTGCCATAGTGCATGGGAGAAATTGAAAATGGAGCTTATCTCTGCTCCTATCATCTCACCTCCGGACTGGTCCAAGCTTTTGAGATCATGTGCGATGCCTCAGATTTTGCGATAGGTGCTGTCTTAGGACAGCGTAAGGACAGCAAGCAACACATGATCTATTATTCGAGTAGGACGCTCAATGACGCCCAAATGAACTATACTACAACCGAGAAGGAATTCTTGGCAGTAGTGTTCGCTTTGGAGAAATTCCGCCCATACCTACTTGGGACCAAGACCACGATTTTCACTGACCATTCTGCTCTTCGATACCTTATGCTTAAAAAAGATGCGAAGGCCCGACTCATTCGTTGGATCCTTCTCCTTCAAGAATTCGATCTCGAAATTCGAGATAAAAAAGGTGTCGAAAATGTCGTAGCTGACCATCTCTCTCGTGTGCCAAACGCACCTTTTGACGAGCTGCCCATCAATGACAATTTTCCCGATGAGCAACTTCTAGCCATCTCTAAGGAGCCATGGTTTGCTGACATAGTAAATTACTTAGTCACAAACCAAACACCACCTAGTTGGTCTAAACAGGATAGATACCGATTCTTGTCTCAAGTTCGGTATTACATGTGGGAAGATCCTTATCTTTTCAAATATTGTAGCGACCAAATCATTAGGAGATGTGTCCCCGACGAGGAGACTAGAAGCGTGCTAGCTTTTTGTCATGAGTTCGCTTGCGGTAGACATTTTGGTCCCCGCAAAACTGCCGAGAAAATTCTGCAAAGTGGTTTTATTGGCCAACTGTGCTTAGAGATGCATTTGAGTATTGCAAAACTTGCACAAGATGTCAAATGATAGGAAGAATTTCCAAACGAAATATGATGCCCCTAAATCCCATTCTAGAAGTAGAACTTTTCGACGTTTGGGGCATTGATTTTATGGGACCCTTCCCTAATTCGTTTGGGCACCAGTACATCTTGTTGGCCGTAGACTACGTGTCAAAGTGGGTAGAAGCTGTCCCTTGCAAGACAAATGACAACAAAGTTGTTGTCAAATTCTTGAAAGATAATATCATCTCACGCTTTGGAATCCCTCGAGCCATCATTAGCGACAATGGCACACATTTTTGCAATAGAACTTTTGAAGCTCTTATGCGAAAATATGCCATTACCCACAAGTTGTCTACGCCCTACCATCCTCAAACTAGCGGGCAGGTAGAAGTTTCTAATAGGCAAGTCAAGCTCATTTTGGAGAAGACTGTGAATCAGAATAGGAAGGACTGGTCCACCAAACTGGTGGATGCCCTATGGGCATATAGGACTGCCTTTAAGACGATTCTAGGAATGTCTCCCTACAGACTGGTCTTTGGAAAGGCTTGCCACCTTCCTGTCGAGCTAGAGCACCGGCCCTTTGGGCAATTAAGCAGCTAAATTTCGATTTAGATAAGGCCGGTGAGTTTCGGAAATTACAAATTTTGGAACTAGAGGAGTTGAGGAATGATGCATACGAGAATGCGAAGATTGCGAAGGATAGAGTTAAGGTTTTTCACGATAAATTCATCACGAGAAAAACTTTTGTCCAAGGACAAAAAGTTTTACTTTACAACTCTAGACTTCATCTCTTTCCCGGTAAATTGAAGTCAAGATGGACAGGACCATTCATTGTTAAGACGGTGTTTCCACACGGAGCCATAGAGATCTACGACCCCAAAAATGGCAATGCATTCAAGGTAAATGGTCAACGTCTTAAAATCTTTTTGGAGTCTGTGCCGGAAGCTAATGCGGCGATGGGTCTTTTTGACCCACTGTATCGGTGATTATATCTTTCTGCCAGTTCATGCATCCATACATTTCATTCATACATTAGGGACAATGCATGAAACAAGTGTGGGGGAAGGGTATGTAATAAAAAAAAAATAATAATAATAATTGAAAATATATAAAAAAAAATAATAAAAAAAAATGTTATAAAAGGATAATACTTTGACTTATTTTTTTTGAAAGAAACCTAAGTTAGTTTTAAGGATTAGGAAAATCATGATTAGGATTTCTAAAAACTTGGTCAAAATAAATAAATTGTTTAAATTTTAGGTATAGGAGGAGAAATTGAATAAATAATTAGTCTTGATTTTTACCTTAATGAAATGTGCATACCAAATGCATATCTAGGATTCTAAGACAAAGACCTTGTGCCTCATAAAAAAAAAAGAAAAAAAAAAGAAGAAGAAAAAAATCACCAATTAAGCTGATATATGTGCCTCAAGAAGCATAAGTATTCATGCCTAAAGGTAAGTAAATAAAATAAAGTCCTTAGTTTGGGGCCTAGTTCACTCGAATTTGAGTCCGCGGGGTGTTTTCTCACCTGGTGCCCTAAAGCCAACCGGTTTGGGAGTCATCGACTTTAAGTTCGTTACATGGGTGGATTAGAAAGCCTAAGAAGACTAAGAAATATAATATATGTATTAACACATCTAATAATCAATTAGTTAGGTATGAGGGCCTCAAGAAGCCTTGATACTTATACGAAAGAAAATTAGATGAGCTATACATGCAAAAAAAAAAAATATATATTAACACATCTAATAGTCAATTAGTTAGGTATAAGGGCCTCAAGAAGCCTTGATACTTACACGAAAGAAAATTAGATGATGTTATAAAAATAATAATGAGGCATGAGAGTCCAAGTTAAGGAATTCCTAGATTCACAAGGGTGCGTATGACTTTTGGTAACGAAAAAGACTATATTAGAAATTCAATTTTAATCCTTACCTAAAATGAATAACAATTAACTTTATAAAGACCAGGTTTGAAGAATGAATAAAAATGATAATCCTAAAACTTATAGACTACTTAGTCTCTTCAAATATAATTCAAATATTTTCCTTTTTATGGATTTTGTGGGTGTAATCCGCTGAAAACCCTCACGAGACAACACTCGTCCTCTAGGGTAACCTAGAGGTTTAACGGCTTGTTGCACATGCTAAGTGCAACCGTGATTCCTACGAAAGTGAGTTAGCTAGGTTAGATTTTTCTCTTCCTTTTTGATTTTTACTCGAGGACGAGCAAAAAGATAAGTGTGGGGGTGTGATAGGTAGTGAAAAATGCATAATTGTCATCATATATACCATCGCATTTGCACATTTATTCATATTATAGTGCACATTTATTAATATTTCTTTATTTAATATGTGCAGGCCTCAAATTATCAAGTTAATAAAGAATAAAGCTTAAAGAGCCCAAAAGCCCAGATCCAAGCCCATGTTTGAAGCCCAGATGAAAAAGCGCAAATACAAAGAGTCAAAATGCAAATACAAGGGCTAAAAGTTGCAAATATCAGAGATTAGGGAAGGATAGACTTCTATCCAACTCTAAACACCTGCAGGATGAGGATAAAAGGCCAAGATAAAGAGGAATTTCGTGGAGAGAAGATTTGAAGAAATCTGGATTAAGGGTAACTTGATTACCAAGTTATCTCGAAAATCTAGATTAAAAGGCCAGGATCACACTTCTAGAAGTAGGAGCCCACATGGACGGACCAGGAGAGGCCACGCGCCAAAGCGCGTGGCCAGCAGCCACTAAACTGCCGCGGAGGCGCGGCAAAAGCCGCGCATCCGCGGCATTATGGATAGAGATGGCTACCATTTTTCGTGGGCAGGATTATCCAGGACTCTTCTACATTCTGCACTATAAATATCAGAGCATGCGCAACAGGGAGGGGCATGCAGAGACGACTAGGGTTTTCTTTAGCTATTTTTCTAAATTTCTGCACAAGTTGTAATTTTTATTTTATGCTCGTTGTGGAGAAGAAGGAGACGATTGTGTAAACGGAGATTCAACGAAATAAAGGTCACTCTTTTGTTCTCTTTTAATTTCTGTAACTTTACTTTATTTCTCTTGTGATCTCTCTTTGTTTTAATCTATGATCTCTTCTTGTTTTCGTTTTTCTTTTCCTTGCAATCTTTCTCATAAAAAAAAATAATAAAAAAAATAAATAATTTGAAAAGAAAAAAAATAATGAAGAACTAAATCTCTCTAGTGGTTTACTGAGACTCTTGAAGCAACCCTAGAGCAGTTAAGCCTAGATCTGATTAAGGAACATCAATCGAAACCCTAGGTATTAAAAACAATTTTTCTAGAAGATTAAACAAATACCTAGAAATCCTAATCTAGGTTGCATATTAAAAAGGCTTTTCATGACTTCAACTTAAGAACTAGGACAGCATAAGTTTGAGATTCGTCTTTTATTAGGCTGCACCTAGATGTTAGGATGAACCATAGTTTAGTTTTTAGATTATGTAACTTAGCAAGAATCTAGTATTGATTTTTCTTGCTTGAATTATTTGTAATGACCTAGGGTGAATCATATCAATCTTAAGATGAAGATCAAGCTCCTTAACTTGCAATAGGTTGTGGTAGATGATCAGCAAAACCACGCCTTTAATCTCATATTTTCATCACCGATCTAATCTCTCTTTTTACTTGAAGCATACAGAGGAATCGAGTCGAAAAGCTTTCATCGCATCCTTCCCTGAGGATCACAACCCGCTTGAGCCCTTGCTACAGCGGATTCGCATTGAGACTAAGAATTCTGAACTTTATTTCAATTATCAAAATCTCAATCACAGACCCAAGCTAATGAAGCGAAGATGCTGAAGTCGTCAAACCCGCGTCTTGCCTACTAGCACAAGAGCCGCGTCTGAAAATTAAACACGGGCGTAAACCTCGTGTTGGCGATTTGAACTTCAGAAGAGACTTAAGAGTTAAGAAAACTCTTCAAGCCCCTTTAATGGTGAAAACCAGTTCAAATGATTTTATTACCTGAAATGGGAGCCTCCTATGTGGAAGGACCGCCCATTTGAGCCTCTGGAGCGACAACGCTCGAGGACGAGGCAACATGTTTGGTCTTTGGTGCTATTTCAACAGTGAAATCGGTTTTAAAAATGAAGGAAAGTAGAAAAAGCTTTAAACTTTTCTTAATTCTCGACACACGGCTCAGCGGGGAAGAAGAAGAGTCTAATGATGATCCTTGAAAGACAGTTATCTTTTTATAGACACAGTGATCCGCAGAGATACGAGGCGCATGTCTCGAGGCCCAATCTTCGGCCGATGTGTGGCACGTGTATTGAACGGATGCGAATTTTGTGAGTTAAGGGAAAGATTTCCCCTCAACTCTGCTAGACACGTGATAACGCACCTAGAATGTGGGTCTCGCGTTTAACAAAGCAGCATTCCTCTAAAGGTCACGTATCTTCAGCAAAGTGAGAGCTGCATCTTCACTTCAAAGACTGCGTCTCCACGTCGAATATAACCTCTGCGTCTACAAGACTTGCATTCAGTCTCTGCTTCTGTATTCAGTTCAACAGTACACTGGCACAAGTAGACGATTGTTTATCCCCCGGTTCAACATACACCAACAACTAGCTTAGAGCACTGAGGAGGTCTGGACTGTGTATCTAGACACTCACGATGATCATCTCGGGTGGATTCAAAGGGTTTTACAGTACACTCACGAAGATCACATTCCGGATAGGATAAAGCTCAGAGCATCTCAAATGATTGTTAGTCCAATCATGAGAAACATGAATTCAACCAAAATTCAAAGTATTTTGAAATCCTTCTCAGTCAACCGCGGAATATCGAAAACTTTGGAGGGGATTCTGTAGACTGTCCAAAAATTACTGAAGATAAGTCATCAGAAAACAGAGTCCAAACTCCAGACGAAGGGCTGGCGTAGCACCAAGATGAAACCCGCGTCTCAATATCACTATAATGACCACGACACGAGGGTCAAAACCCGCATCTCAGCATCACTGCAATACCAAGACACAAAGCTTAAGACTTGCATCTCAGCATCTGTACAATACCAAGACACAGAGCCCGAAGCCCGCGTCTCACACAAAGCTTGACGCAGAACATGAAGCTCACGTTTTAATCATACGCGAAGCTTAAGCGTTACCTCAACGACTAATTGCGAGGCTCGAAGATCGCGTTTCAACTACAAAGGAACCATGCGTCCCTGTTATAACTGCCCTCATTACTGGGTCAATTACTGCCCACGTAATGAGGGAGTTAATCCCCTATTATAGAGTATTTTTAGGGGACAATTTTACCCCTAAAACCCCTATAATAGCTTAGTTAGCTACTGAAGGAAGGTTAAAAAATTTTTGGGTCGATTTGGAAAATCTTGATCAGAACCTCTAGCTGAGGAACACAAAAGAGTTCAACTTTTCCAACAACTTGCTGAGTTTAAGTTTGTTCTTAAATAAAATCTCTTTGAGATTTTATCGGACATGAGCTGTGTTACTTCATTCACCGTCCAAAGAGAAGATTCCCAAAAGATCGTGACATTCACCCGGTCAACGAAAAACAAGACTCACTTTCCATCGCTACATTAAGAACCCAGCACTAAACACAAAGGAAAGATTTGGGCTTGACATCTTCTCTCTCTTATAATCAGATTATTGAGCCGTTGTAACTTTCTTTACAGTCGAATAAAGAATTTACTCCGCGACTTTCAATTTTTCTTGCCAAATAGTCTTCACTTTCCTTAGGTTTCTTTTGATCTAGACCCTTAACAGATTCATCTTTCTTTCTTTTCTTACCCTTATCCTTTGAGGTATTTACAAGATGAGTACTTTCAGATTTCTCATGCTTAAGTCTTTTCTCTTCTTGCACACAATACAAAATGAGCTCATTGAAAGTCCATTTCTCCTTCTGACAGTTATAACTGACCTTAAATTGACTAAAGTGTGCAGAAAGCGAAATCAATATCAAATGCATGAGTAAGTCCTCAGACAACTCGAGCTTTAGTACCTTAAGCTTAGAAGCAATATAAGACATCTGCATGATGTACTCCTTTATGTTTTCCTTACCCTTGTACTTCATAGAAATCAAGCTAGCTAAAGCGTGCTTGTTTCTACCTTATCGTTCTTTGCAAAATATTTCTCAATTTCGGTAAGAAAATCTTTAGCGAAAATTATCTCATCAGATACTACACCTCGAAAGGCTTCCTGAATGCAGCGCTTTATGATCTTTAGTATCATGCGATTAGAGCGTTCCCACTTCTCAAAGTTCTTCCTATCATCAAAAGAACTTTCAGCTGTAAGAGAAGCAGGTTGCTCTATCCTCAGTGCAAGGTCTAGATCCATGCAACCAAAAATGATTAAAACATTCTCTTTCCATTCCTTGAAGTTTGTCCCATTGAGCATGGGAATACTGTTGGTGTTTACAGATATCATAGCAGTAGATATAATAGCTGTAAAGAGAATAAATCAAATAAACAGACATGTTCATATCATAATCAAATAAATAACATTTAAATTTAAATAATTATGGAATATATATCAAGATACCTAGCACAACATTAATATCAAGTTTTTGAACAGTAACAGTAACTTGTAAATGATACTCTTGGTGTAGTAATCAAATGTTGTCAATAAATCCTGTTAAATAATATATTTATCTTTGGATCAACTTATTATTCACATGGAAACCTTGTAATTGTCACACATTTATCACCACAAGTGTATATACAATTTGGCCAAATATTATCCTTCCTTTGGGCTGGTTAAAACTCGCATGAATTCACACACACACAAACATCTTAACATTCTCAAGAAGCAAATTTTACACATAAGATGACACTTTGGTGATATTTTATTTCAATTGGTTTTATTAAATGTTAGACCATCTTAATAATTTACTGGATGTACCCAAAATTCATTTTAATTTTTTTTTGAAATATTTCAAAATTGCCTCAAAAAGGGGCCACAATTTACTTGATGTCGAGCGCAGCGCATGGGCGCCTCCTTAAGATGCGCGGTGCCCTAGGACTCCGCGTCTGCCGCGTCCGTCGCAGAGGCGCACCTGGGAGCGACCGGCCTGGGCGCGCCTGCTTTCTTATCCCTTTTTCCTTTTTTATGTAAATATGAAAAACAGATCTGAAATTTTATTTTTATTAACCTGAAATCAGATCTTAGATTTTTAAATCCATAAATCTGAAGAAAAGGGAAGTTTTTACCAAAGCCAAAGTGATCATGTGATATGATTCATAAAATCTAGTCTATATTTCATGGAAGAATAAATAAAAATCCCAAATTTTGAACTTTAATTTTCAAATATAGGAATCCTCAATGGAGTGGCTTTGATACCAATTGTTGAAACTTGAATTAAACAATTGAAAGATTTGATTTACAATAATTATCTTTAGAATAAATAAGATCAAAGATCATATCTTTATCTATAGCATAGATCAAACCCTAAAATATAAATCTAGTCTCCATAAAAATTCAAAGATATGAGAAAATTAAAATAATAAAGGCGGAAGTGTACCTTGATCTATTACTCAATTCCTTAAATTGTTGGGATGGAGAAGGCCTTCCAAAAGATCCGTATTCTTCTAAGATTTTTCTCAATTTGACCCTTCATCAAATTAAAAATTAAATAATTATCTCTTCACATTAAAACCATGACAATTTAATACTTATTAGTCCAATTATTAACTTTATTAGGTCACAATTAATTTGGACTATATTTTAAGATAGTCATACACATTAAATTCACATATGTGAGCCCACACTTGTTGAATTATTTTCAACAAAAGCAGCTTGTGATGTAGGGGATAAATTCACTACCCTTATTTCTAGCTATAAATATCAATTTAAATATTATGTATCATAATTTTGACATGAGAAAGACGAGGAGAGAATAAAGTGGGAGAAAAAATTAGGGATTATTTGAAATGTGTAATACTATTTGGAAAGATTAACGAAAGACAACAGATAATTATATAACATTTAAGATAAATTTATTGAAATAATTGAGAAAGAAATAGGGGTTTATCTGTCCATAATTTCCTCTGTAGCATTATGATTTTTTTTAACAAGTTGTTGACAAATGCCTCAAAAACAATTGGACTGATCCTTTCCTAAGCTTCTCCTGTTTCAAATTGGACTCTAGTTTGGAGTTTGGACTCACGTGCCTAACTTGTTTAGGATACAAGTGCACAGGTCTAAATACTATTCCAATTATGATTTGGATTAGTTCAATTACAAGTGCAGGAGCACATGGACTCAGCAGCAGCTTGTGTGAATTGGCAGCACTCGGTCTACTAATTTATTTTGGCTCCTGATTTCTATTGGTTGAAAGCACAGTTGGAGCAGGAGCAAATTGAGTTTGGACGGCCGTGATTAATTCAAGGGTTTGCGTAGAAATTAATTGCTTTTTTTTGGCCGAGAGCTTCTCTGCAGGAATGGTTGCTTTTTCATCTCTGTTTTTGAGTGTTGCCGTGTTGTTTGTGAGAAGGTCTTGGTGAGGAAGAAAGAGGCCAAGCCTCATTGTTATTCTTGTAATCCTTTTTCTTTTGATTAGTGAAATCTCTTCCACATCTTTCTTGTGGACGTAGTCCAATTTGGGTGAACCGTTTTAAATCCTTGTGTCAATTTTTCTGTTCTTGCTAATTTATCTGTCTGATTTCACGAGCACGATCACGATCGAGTTATTCCAATCTGGCTTCTGTTGCACAACAGTAAGCTTATAAGTACAGGAGATTTCTTTACTGATGGTAATTTTGTTCCATACAAAGTAGGTGATCAAGGGACAATCCAGATACGTTCATAGATGGTAGCATCACTACTTTTTTAGGTGTCCATCAGAAACCCTAGATTTAAAAGGCTAAGATTACAAGATGAAAAGTGGTTGCATAAAAATTTTCGAAGATGAATGTGAAATTGAAGGCCAAGTTGTTTGACAAGTTCTATACATTATAGAGTTCAGATATTACGTGTAAGGTTCACAGGGTTCAACCTTAAAAAAAAAAAGAAAAAAGTTCACGGGGTTCATCATCGAGTCTGAAGTTCAGGGGACAACATGAGACAACAGCACCCGGTGTAGATTCAAGTTCAATGTGTTTGAGTTAAGTGGCGCCAATGCATTTGCCAGAGCAAATTAATTGTGTTGCTACTCTATTTCGGATTCAAGGAACTGTTAATGTTCAACTTGTTTAATCTACGTCTTGTTGTGCGCAGATCAACAATCAATGAGAAACCTTTCAGTCACAGATGTAGTAAGAAGTACCACCCAATGACAAGAATAAGGAAACAATAAGAAGAAAACAAAACACAAGATTTAACGAGGTTCGGCAATTTGCCTACGTCCTCGGGGCAAGAAAGAGAGAGTGTGTTATTGATTTAATAACCAATACAATTTCATGCATTACATATGAAGAGGACTCTACCCCTTGATTTATAGCCAAGGAGACCCAGAAGAATTGAAAACCTCAATTGGACTTGTTTCCAATTCAGAAAAGAAATCCGAAATCTGGAAGGATACGTCTGTTGGTACATGTTTCGATGAAGACGTTTGCGATGCATGACATTGGAGCTCTAAACTCATGAAGAATCAAGAGTCCGACATGATCAAGTTGTGCCAAAGAGGGTTGAGATATTGTGATTTGTAAAGAAGATATAGCATGTAAAAGCCTTGATGCACACACATATATCATAACCTATTAGTAGATTTGACCCTTCCTATTAGTAGACTTGACCCTGCCTATTAGTAGACTAATAGGGTGATTAGTCGACTTATAAAAATGATTAGTCGACTAATAATGTTATTAGTCGACTTATATATTTCCCTAGTCGACTAATACATGGTATAGTCGACTTATAGATTTCCCTCGTCGACTATCTTTTGTCCTGAAAGATCCCAACTCTCTGTTTGTCACTGTTAGTCGACTTAACAGTTTATATAGTCGACTAATAGATGTTGTAGTCGACTTATACCCAATATTAGTCGACTAACCCAGTATAAATTGCCCAACTTAATCGACTAACTCATATCTCAAGTCGACTATAGGCAGTTTCTGACTGTTGGACAGTTTTCTTTATCTGATCCTTTTGGCAACGTTTTCCAACGTCTATATCATCTGAATTGGTCCTATAACTACCCTAACTAACCCTAGTCTATAACTATAAATAGGGAAGTTATTCGTAAGGCCAAAGGTTAAGACAAACAAGATTTTCATTCAGTTTTCCAAAGCCAAATTCCAGAAAAACCTGAAAACTGATTTCCTAACTTCTGTTCTTCACCAAAAGACAATTCCATTAGTGAAGTTCTCTGAAGTTCATCTTTCCTATACTGAACCTTGTCCACATACACATCTGTACCAAGGCTATAGGAAAAGTATTGTAATTCTCAAAGTGTTTATTTGTACACGGGAGGCTTCTTGGTTGAAGAGGCAGTTGTACAAAGGTAAAGGTATTCTCTTGGTGGAAGAGAAGGTGTTCTCTTGGTGGAAGAGAAGGTGTATACATTTGGAGAAGGGGATTTGACAAGTGGTGTACATGTTGTATTGATTTTGGGTGGCAAGATCAAGGATAAAGGAAAATCTCAAGCGGGTGGCTTGGGGACTGGATGTAGGTCACAAGGACCGAAGCAGGATAAATCTCTTTGTTTGCGTTTGTCAATTTCTGAGATTTGTTTTCCTTATTGCAAGTTTACTTATTGTTTGCTTAACAATTAATCCTTCCTATCTAGTGTTTGTGTTGATTTGATTATAGATCCTACATTTGGTATAAGAGCGGGACCCAACAATTAGTATCAGAGCCCTGCATACCCTGAACCGGCGTACAAGCTCGGGTACAAGTCAACAACAAGGATGGCAACGGAGTTTTCATCATCCCAATTCAAGGAAGGACATTCTACACAACGTCCACCGCTATTTGACGGAACCAACTACAACTATTAGAAGTGTAGAATGAAGATCTACTTGCAGTCACTCAACTACGACCTTTGGAACATCGTAGAAGCAGAGTACACCAAGCCTACAACCAACTACAACGCTTGGAGTGAAGATCAAAAGAAGAACGCGAACCTTGACGCAAAAGCAATGAATGCACTATTCTGTGCCCTTACCAAAGAAGAGTTCAACCGAGTGTCAACAGCAACTTCTGCACATCAAATTTGGCATACTCTTCAGGTAACACACGAAGGCACTAGTAAAGTTAAGGAGTCTAAAATTTCTGTTCTTGTCCACAGGTTTGAGTTATTCAAAATGGAGGAGAATGAAACCATATCCGAAATGGTTACAAGATTCACCGACATTACCAATACACTTGCATCCCTTGGAAAGGACTACACCCAAGTCGAAAGAGTTCAAAAGATCCTTCGTGCACTTACACCAGAATGGGAGAAGAAGACAACCGCCATTGAAGAGGCGAATGATCTCTCAACTATGACATTAGAAAACCTAATTGGTAATCTAATGGCATATTAAGTGCAGTTAGAAGAAAGGAAGAAGGACCAAGAACGACAACACCGTTCAAAGAAGAAAGAACTCGCCTTCCATGCATCTTCCGACACGGACAATGATGACGAAGAGGAGATGGCAATGCTCTCAAAGAAGTTCAGGAAATTTCTTAAGCAAGGTAAATTCAAATGTTTTAATTGTGATAAACCAGGACATATGAAGATGGATTGTCCTTTGCTCAAGAAGAAAGAAAAGTACAAGAGTAAGAAGTTCAAAAAGAAGAAGAACTACGAGGCATCTTCAGAACATAGTGATTCCTCATCTTCCGATGAAGAAGAATCCACTGAACATGTTAACTTATGTTACATGGCCATAGAAGATGAAGAGGTATCGTTTTCTGAACTTTCTGATGCATTTAATGAATTATTTCTTGATCTGAAAAATGAAAAACTGAAAAACAGATTTTTGTTAAAAGAAAATGAGAAACTTTTACATGAAAATTCTGTTTATGCATTACAATGTTCTTCTATAAATTTTCAACAAGATGAAACTGAAAAAGTCATATCATCTTTTAAAACTGAAAATGAGAAGTTTATAAAAGAAAACATTTTTCTGAAAATGGAAACTAAGTCTTTGAATGATAGGATTTCTATATTGAATAAAGACATGATAGTTTTCAGAAATAAATATGAAGATCTTTTGCAAATGTGACTAAGTTTAATAAAGGAAAAGAAAAATTAAATGATTTATTATCTTTTCAGAAATTGTCACATGATAAACATGGTATTGGTTATATTGCAAAATCTTCATGTTATAGTAATCCATATAATTCTTTTGTTAAAAGTAAGACTAAGAAAAGTAAGTTTATATGGATTCCTAAGAACTTAAATGTTTATGATAAAAATACATATATTGCTTCATACATGCATGATATATGTGATTCTTGCAATTATGTATATACTAACAGGTGGAAACCAAATTCTAAATGGATTTGGAGTCCTAAAGGTTAGATATGATCTTTTATATTTGGTACCAACTAACGATTATCTTGCAGGTACCATATAAAAAATTGATAAAGATCAATTACGTATATATGTACTAATATATTTGTTGCAGGGGGAGGAAAAGATAACATATCTTCTGCAGGGGGAGGACTTGTGCAAACAAAGCGTCGTCATCAAAAAGGGGGAGAATGTTGGTACATGTTTCGATGAAGACGTTTGCGATGCATGACATTTGGAGCTCTAAACTCATGAAGAATCAAGAGTCCGACATGATCAAGTTGTGCCAAAGAGGGTTGAGATGTTGTGATTTGTAAAGAAGATATAGCATGTAAAAGCCTTGATGCACACACATATATCATAGCCTATTAGTAGACTTGACCCTTCCTATTAGTAGACTTGACCCTGCCTATTAGTAGACTAATAGGGTGATTAGTCGACTTATAAAAATGATTAGTCGACTAATAATGTTATTAGTTGACTTATATATTTCCCTAGTCGACTAATACATGGTATAGTCGACTTATAGATTTCCCTAGTCGACTATCTTTTGTCCTGAAAGATCCCAACTCTCTGTTTGTCACTGTTAGTCGACTTAACAGTTTATATAGTCGACTAATAGATGTTGTAGTCGACTTATACCCAATATTAGTCGACTAACCCAGTATAAATTGCCCAACTTAGTCGACTAACTCATATCTCAAGTCGACTATAGGCAGTTTCTGACTGTTGGACAGTTTTCTTTATCTAATCCTTTTGGCAACGTTTTCCAACGTCTATATCATCTGAATTGGTCCTATAACTACCCTAACTAACCCTAGTCTACAGCTATAAATAGGGAAGTTATTCCTAAGGCCAAAGGTTAAGACAAATAAGATTTTCATTCAGTTTTCCAAAGCCAAATTCCAGAAAAACCTGAAAACTGATTTCCTAACTTCTGTTCTTCACCAAAAGACAATTCCATTAGTGAAGTTCTCTGAAGTTCATCTTTCCTATACTGAACCTTGTCCACATACACATCTGTACCAAGGCTATAGGAAAAGTATTGTAATTCTCAAAGTGTTTATTTGTACACGGGAGGCTTCTTAGTTGAAGAGGCAGTTGTACAAAGGTAAAGGTATTCTCTTGGTAGAAGAGAAGGTGTTCTCTTGGTGGAAGAGAAGGTGTACACATTTGGAGAAGGGGATTTGACAAGTGGTGTACATGTTGTATTGATTTTGGGTGGCAAGATCAAGGATAAAGGAAAATCTCAAGCGGGTGGCTTGGGGACTGGATGTAGGTCACAAGGACCGAACCAGGATAAATCTCTTTGTTTGCGTTTGTCAATTTCTGAGATTTGTTTTCCTTATTGCAAGTTTACTTATTTGTTTGCTTAATAATTAATCCTTCCTATCTAGTGTTTGTGTTGATTTGATTATAGATCCTACATTTGGTATAAGAGCGGGACCCAACAACGTCCAGTCGGTCGACCAACTGGTCGACCGACCCAAGTCCCAGTCGATCGAGCGGTCGACCGCTCTAACCTGAGAGCAAAGCTATGTCAGTCGGTCGATTGTGCAGTCGACCGGTCGTTTGCTGCGGTCGACCGAGCGGTCGACCGTTATTGCCTGTGTACGTTGGTGCATACCGGTCGACCAGTAACTGTTGTCAGTCTTTCTTCGTCTTTGGCTCTGATGGTATCTCTCTTCCTACAATTCTCCACCTCGGTGAAGATTTTACAAATCTGAGCCGATCTCAGCATAGGATCTGTCGACTCAAAAGTGGTTGCACCAGTGTGGCTGCCTACGTACCCTGCCCAAGGGATGAAATCATCCGTAGTCCATCCAAATGAGCTCCAACAAGCTCATGCGATAAGAAGGATATGGAGAAATGCTTTACAATGTGTAAATTTTACTCCTGACACCACCTTGGTAAGCATATCAGCAGGATTCTTCTTTGTGTGAATCTTCAGTAACTCAATATCACCATCATCAAGAATCTCCCGAACAAAGTGGAACCTGACATCTATGTGCTTCGTCCTTGCATGATACACCTGGTTCTTTACTAAACAGATAGCACTCAAACTATCATAATTGATCTTCAGCAGATCATGTTCAATCCCCAAGTCATCGAGCAACCCTTGAAGCTATATTGCCTCCTTCATAGTGTCCGTCATGGCCATGTACTCGGCCTCTGTAGTAGACAATGCGACGGTAGACTGTAAAATAGAGCGCCAACTGACTAGTGCTTGAGATAATGTGAATATATAGCCGATTGTGGACCGGCGTTTGTCAAGGTCTCCTGCATAATCGGAGTCAACGTATCCGATACATTCTTGCTTCCTAGTGGAATCCTTCTCGAGTACCAATCCAACATCTATGGTACCTTTAAGGTGCTGTAGAATCCACTTCACTGCCTCCAATGACCTTTTTCAGGATCATGCATGTATCTACTAATCATGAAGATAGCTTGTGACAAATCTGATCGTGTACACACCATTGCATACATCAGAGTACCAACTGCGTTAGCATATGACACGCGAGTCATGTACTCACGTTCTTCAATAAATTTTGGAGACATAGTGGCTTTTAAGTTGAAATGAGGAGCTAGTGGTGTGCTTACAGATTTCGTAGCCTTGTCGATGTTGAACCTCTGAAGTACCTTTTGTAAATACCCCTTTTGTGTCAAGCTCACCTTGTCACTCCTTCGGTCTCGTTCAATTTTCATGCCGAGCTCCTTCCTTGCTTCACCAAGATCTTTCATCTCAAACTCAGAAGATAAGTCCATTTTCAGGTCATCAATTGTAGAACTACTTTTTGAAGCAATAAGCATATCATCTACATATAATAGCAGATAGATATACTCTCCTATAGGTAGCTTGTTGTAATACACACATGGGTCATAATGACTACGTGTATACCTCTTTCCTCTGATGAAGCTGTCGAAACGCTTGTACCATTGTCTAGGAGATTGTTTTAATCCATACAGCGATTTCTTCAGCTTGCAACACCATGTTTTCTTTTCCTGCAATTTTGAACCCCGTCAGCTGAGACATATAGATCTCTTCATCCAGATCGCCATAGAGAAAAGCGGTCTTTACATCGAGTTGATCAAGATCCAACTCGTACTGTGCTACCAGAGCCAATAGGATGCAAATTGAAGAATGCTTTACAACAGGAGAAAATACCTCGTTGTAGTCAATTCCTTCTCTTTGTGCGCAACCTTTTGCTACCAATCTGGCTTTGTAGCACACCATATCTTCTTTGAGAGATCCATGTTTCTTTGCGTATACCCACTTACAGCCAATTGCCTTCTTTCCTTTGGGCAACACTGTGAGTTCCCAAGTGTCGTTTTTATATAGAGAATTCATCTCTTCGTCAATGGCATCTTTCCACATCTTTGATTCTGAACTGATTTCAGCTTCCCTGTATGTGGACGGGATTGCCTCTTTAACTACCGGAAAAGCATAAGCAACAACCATATCTGTAGTGAGCCAACTTGGTTTACGCGTATTCCTTCTTGGTCTTCTAACTGCATTGGATTCAGGAACATTACCCATGATCTGTTCTTGATCCTTATCATCATCAGCATCTACTTGATCATTACCTTGTGTCACCTTAGGCATGATCCTCAAAGATACTAAACTTTCTAGAGCTGGTGGATTAACAGCATTCTCCACCTGTTGCGATACTTCTTTGGTCTTGACAATCTCCACCTGCCGAGAGATTGTAGGCTTCAACATTGAAGCCTCATCAAAAGTGACATCTCTGCTGCAAATTAATTTCATGTCCTTAGGATCCCAGATTTTGTAGCCTTTTATTCCTTTCTGGAATCCTACGAACAATCCCTTCTTCGCTCTTGGGTCTAACTTATCTTCTTTAACATGATAGTAGGCTGAAAAACCAAATACCTTTAGCGAATCATAATCAGGAGTAGTTTTTTCAGACCGAACCTCTAGAGGAGTTTTTTCTCCAATCGCAGACGAATGCAACCTGTTGACAAGATAGCAAGCATATGCCAAAACCTCAACCTAAAAATTCTTCGATAATCCGGCATTAAATAACATACAACGGACCTTCTCTAGCAAGATCTTGTTCATCCTTTCTGCTACCCCGTTCTGTTGCGGTATTTTCCTCACTGTGAAGTGCCTCTCTATGCCCACATCACGACATAGCTTAAGGAAAGGATCAGACTTATATTCTCCTCCATTATCCGAACGGAGGACCTTGATTTTCCTTCCCATACTTCTCTCCAAATTCCTTTTTCACTCCACAAATAATTCTAGGACTTCCCCTTTGTACTTCATGGTATATACCCAATATCGCCTAGAATAATCATTAATAAAAGTCACAAAGTAGTGGTTACCTCCAATTGATGTAGTCTTGGTAGGTCCCCAAACATCGGTGTGAACATAATCCAGAATTCCCTTGGTGCAATGAGTTGCAGTGTCGAATTTCACCTTGGTCTTCTTTCCGATGACACGATGACACAATGTTCACAAAATTTCAGCTTGCAGGTTCTGACACCTTTCAATAATCCTTATTTTGCAAGAGCTTGCAAAGATTTTTCACCTGTGTGTCCCAGCCTCATATGTCATAGCCTGGTTGAGTCATCATCTGAATTAGTAGAGGTCGTCACTTGTCCTATAACAGTACTACCCTTCAAGTAAGATTTTTCTAACGGACGGCCTTCAGAACCACCATTGAGCCTTTGGTCATCTTGAGGACTCCATCCTTTATTAATACCACAAGACCCAATGTCTCTAAAGCTCCAACAGAAATAAAGTTTCTCTTATGTTGAGGTACATACCTCACTTCTTTCAATTCTCGTATCATCCCATCGAACATCTTGATCTGGATTGTTCCTATACCTTCCATGGTACATGGATGATCATCGTCCATAACAACTGAACATCCATCTACCTTTTCAAAGCTAGAAAATCAATCTCTATTCTGGCACACATGGTTGTTGGCCCAAAGGCCTATCACCCTAGTTTTGATGATGATCAACTCATGAAGTTATGTTTACTAATGATCTTGTGTTTAATTAGTGACAGATTAATTATCAAGATCTTAGTAGGTGCATAGCTCAACAAAGGATAAAATGTCAAGATTTGGAGCTAGCACGGTGTGATCCAAGGAGCTTTTGGATCAAGCTTGGACCAAGTCAAGAAGATGAGAAGCCTTCAAGTGAAGACTTCAAGAAGATGAAGACTTGTGTCTAGGTATAAGATTTTATTTTTGTTTTAGTTAAAAATGTAAAGGATAGAGTAGTTGGTGGATTGTTCAAGTATACCATGCACACACACTCTTGATTTAGTTTTGTTTTACAAAAGATTTTCTAGTTTAAGAAAATATATGATTGGATTTTGGTTTTCATGCTTACATATCTTTTTAACCAAAACCAAGTTTAGAGCTTAATGTCAAAAACTTAGATATTTCATCTTATTTGTGTAGTGGATCATATCCATACACACTATGCTTTAATGAGTTCAAAATATCTAGTTTTTATTTGAAGATGTTTTGGAAAAACAAAGTTTAGAAAACATGTTTTGGAAAATACAGTTTTTATCTTGAGCAAAATATTTTCAAGTTACAAAAATAGTCCAATCTTTTATAACATGCCTTGATTTTATGCAAGCATGTTTGTATATCAAAGTATATTGGTTAAACTATGTAGATTTTTAAGCATTTTATGGGATTTTATTTGAGCCAAAAAGACCAACTTTTTAATCCCAAAAAACTGTTTCAGGCTTCGGATAAGTCGACTTACTATCTTTATAGTCGACTAATCCTGAAGTCGGCCGACCGGACCGGTCGACCGACGTGCACAGACGAGCACACCTTTGTGCACTGGAGGACGGCCGACCGTGCCGGTCGACCGCTCCAGAGAGCAGAGCTCTCTGGATAGTTCGGCCGACCGCACCGGTCGACCGACAGAGAGTTAGACTCTCAGCTCCAGTGGGTCGGTCGACCCGGGCGGTCGACCATGGCTCCAACGGTCAGAAATCTGACCGTTGGCGGTCGACCGCACGGGTTGACCGGCAGTTCTGACAAAGCCCCAACGGCTAGTTTTTGACAGCCTATATATTTGGGGGTTTGTGAACTGTTTTCACCAAGATTTGGAGATTATTTTTAAGCCAGTTTTTCCCACTCTTTCCAGAGGTTTTCTCCACAAAACAGAGAGCAAATATTTCTTATCTAAAGGAAAGTTTTATCAAGAGTTTAAAAGAAAGTCTTTGAGTTTTCCTCCACCTTTCACATCCTTGTTTTTCTCACACCACACTTGAGCTATCCATTAATTATTCATCCTATAGGTGTGTTGTAGTGAGAGTGCTTTAGGTGATCAAAGTGTTGTGATCACCAAAGATCTTTTCCTTGTTCTTTGAGGAGACGGGCAAGTGTGCTCATGTTTGTTTAGGGTCCAAGTGTGGACTCGGTGTTTTGAGTTCGGGTGCGAGCTCATTGTTTGAGGTGCGGCCTCGGCGAGCCGATGGGCTTGCGGTGTGTAAGGGACTAGGGAGTCCGAGGGCTTGTAGGTGTTGCGGCACCGAGGAGAGATCCATTGGGATCTTGCATAGTGGAAATCCTTCGTGTGTCGAAGGCGGGGATGTAGAGCAAGTGTGCTCGAACCTCGAAACATACCCTTGTGTTTGCGATAGCCTTTTCTCTCTCTCTCTCCCCTTACTTGTTTATATCTTGCATTCAATTATTGTCTATCTTTATATGCTTGATATATTCCTTGTGCTTAGTTGATATACTTGCGTGGGATTGTTTGCTAACACTTGTATTCAACCAAGAGAGCCAACGCGGCACCTCAACCCATTCAAGGGGAATCTAGAGGAGTTTGTCCAGAGCCCTTCACGGGGAATTCGGCAACACTCTTGTGTTATACATAGTGTATAGTGTAAAAGTTTTTGTTTGGTCATAATTGTTTTTACCTTCCGCATTATTTGCATCATTTACCATTAAGTGACCATTAGATTAGCCTTCACCTATTCACCCCCCTCTAGGTGAACCTTCAATTGGTATCAGAGCTTGGTACTCTGATTTGGTCTAACAACCTAGAGTAAAAGATCCTTATTTTTAGGCTAATCACATATTTTTGTACACACACCATGGACTTCATGTCACCACCCATGTTTGACATTGTTAACATCCATATATGGAAGGTGAAGATGTCCTTGTACCTCAAAGCCTTAGGCATACATGTTTATCTTGCCATATCTAATGATTCATATTGTTCAAATGGTAAGAATTTTGAGGCTAATGCAAAAGCCCTTCATGCTATCAAGTCAACCCTAAATGATGATTATTTATCTAGGGTTTCTAACTTTGATTCGGCTTTTGTAGTATGGAACACCCTCACCTCCCTTGGCGAAAAGGATCTATACTATGCGGGGAGCGATTCAGATGTTGGAAGCAACACCTCCAACATGTGCTACATGGTCCAAGGGGATGACCCCCTTGAGGTAACTACCGAATCCGAGGATGAGGATGTAGACATGTCTTATGATGAACTATCTACTTTTTGTCATCTATTGCTTGAAAAGTATGACATGATTAAGAAAGAAAATAAAAATTTGAAAAAGAACATTGATTGCATGCATGTAGAACATGATACATTTAGAAGTAACATTGCATGTTTAGAAAAAGAAAATGAAACTTTGAAAAATGAGAATATTTCCTTGATGTCTAAATTGAATGATTTATGTGAAGGAAATATGATTTTGAAAGATAAAATTGCTTTGGTGGAAAAACAAAAAGAAATTGTTCTTCAAGAAAATTCTTGTCTGAAAGGAAAAATTTTTGAAAAAGAAAAAGAACAAGAAAAAGTTTCTAAAAAGAAAAAGACTTTTGATCATGCTTTACATGCCACCACTTCTATTGATCAAAATGAAGTAAATGTTTTGAAAAATAGGATTAATTGTTTGAGCTCAACTTTGAGCAATTGTGCATTTAATCATAAGAAATTGGAGTCCTTGTTTTCAAAGAAACAAACTCCACACATTCATTGACAACATCATCATGCATATGCTTATGTTACACGTCATGATCATACACATACATATAAGCATACTAAGGTGTACAAATGTACACATTGTGGCCGCAAAGGCCATTTAGCAAAATTTTGTTATGACAAGTTGCATCATTTTAATTTTGCTAATAAAAACTTTTGGGTTCCTTACAAGACTAACCCCAAAGGACCCAAGAAAATATGGGTACCAAAACCCCCACCCCATGTTTTTGATGTAGGTGAGGGATCTCTCAAGACGTGAGAGATTTGGTGCCTTGGTGGTGGTTGCATGGACTTGATGGACATACTTTTGATGCACCGCTATCAAGGAGGTTTGGTGGGACAACCACCATGTTTGGAGCTTTGGAGTTGGTAACAATCTCTAAACACCCATTTTATTTATGTACATGCTAGTTCATTTATAATATTTTGAGCATGTTCATGTTTTATGATTTATTGTGCTTCATGTGGTATGAACAAGTTTAAATGTAGATTTTATCAAAGCTTGCATGTATACATGTACAAATAGTGAGTTACATTTGATTTATATTTGTTTGCACTTCATGCTCATTTGTACCCACTATATGCACATGTATAGGCTAGTTTTGATGATTCTTTCATTTACACTTGTTTTGCCAATCTTCGTGTTTTACTTCATGTATATGTATCTTTTATTCAAATCTAATAAATATACATGTATATCCATTTTGAGTCTCTTACCTTCATGCAAATACTATTGATAGACTCTTTTATGTTTGGGATATGTATGTATATTGTTAGGATTGGATAAATCATATATATACCTAGAAGTTTGTTTGTTTTATTGAAAAATGATTTTTCATGTTTTTGTAAAAATTTGATACATGATCACTTTTGAGCTTCAATGTCTATTTTCATGAAAATGCTATTTACTTGACTTTTGTACACTCACCCTTTATTTATTTTGTCATGACTTTGATTCATGAACATATTTTTGAGCTTCATAGATCGAGTGTCAATTCTTATATTTGGTATGATTCATGAAAAATATATGATTTGATGATTTTGAAGGATCTTTAACTAGTTTTTCAAAAAAATTTTAACTAGTTAATTGTTCTTCATTTGGTAGTGATTTTCAATGCTATACTATTTTCAAATCTATTTTTGAAAACCCCTACCATCTATGGGAGGATGGATGGGCGATTATGCCTTATATGCTTCATTGAAAATCTTTTATCTTGTGCATATGAAGGGTGGTAAGTTATGAGATATATACTTGATCTTATTGTTATGTCAATTGGTATCATTGAATCGTTTCAATTGGTATCAATATGAACTTATTTTGGTATATACTCATAGTTTGTTTTCTTATATATGTATGTATCAATTTCACTTGGTATACTCATTTCTCATACATATATATGATTTTCATGTGCTTAACCTTCAATTGATTCATATTTTAAAAGCACAATGTTTATGATGAAAAATAAAAAAAAATTTTTACTATTGGTATCAAAATGCTTCAACTTCATATTTGTTAAATTTCAATTGGTATCAATATGTTTTACAAAAATGATTACTTTCAATTTGGTATCTTAAAATTTGTTTGTTTTTACAAAAGCTCTGATACCTTTAAAAATTTTGTTTAAGAAAAAATAAATTAAAAAAAAATTTTTGTTGATTTGTATTACCCCTCTTGATCTCTTTGTTTATGACAAAAAGGGGGCGTTTGTTTTGATTTTACTTTGAACCCTTTGTTGATGAGTGACAAAAAGGGGGAGAAGTATTTGAGTTTATATGCATGTTTTCATTGCTTAAGGAGGAGAAGTA
Organism: Agave tequilana; assembly: GCA_038442645.1. Lineage (NCBI taxonomy): Eukaryota > Viridiplantae > Streptophyta > Magnoliopsida > Asparagales > Asparagaceae > Agave > Agave tequilana. The sequence goes on along the minus strand of JAVJIF010032617.1, from coordinate 66,237 downwards.
TTTGTCTTCCTTGTTATTTATGCATATATGTTTTTGTATTGCAAATAGGAGAAAAAGATTTTGATTTATGCTTGTTGCATGTTTTATCTCCATACATTTGCATACATATTTATGAGCTTCATTGCATATATTTACTATTTTGTGTTATGCATGAGTTAAGGGGGAGCTTCTTTGAAGATTTACTTTAATCCATGCATATATAACCTCATGAGTTTTGTCATCATCAAAAAGGGGGAGATTGTTGGCCCAAAGGCCTATCACCCTAGTTTTGATGATGATCAACTCATGAAGTTATGTTTACTAATGATCTTGTGTTTAATTAGTGACAGATTCATTATCAAGATCTTAGTAGGTGCATAGCTCAACAAAGGATAAAATGTCAAGATTTGGAGCTAGCACGGTGTGATCCAAGGAGCTTTTGGATCAAGCTTGGACCGAGTCAAGAAGATGAGAAGCCTTCAAGTGAAGACTTCAAGAAGATGAAGACTTGTGTCTAGGTATAAGATTTTGTTTTTGTTTTAGTTAAAAATGTAAAGGATAGAGTAGTTGGTGGATTGCTCAAGTATACCATGCACACTCACTCTTGATTTAGTTTTGTTTTACAAAAGATTTTCTAGTTTAAGAAAATATATGATTGGATTTTGGTTTTCATGCTTACATATCTTTTTAACCAAAACCAAGTTTAGAGCTTAATGTCAAAAACTTAGATATTTCATCTTATTTGTGTAGTGGATCATATCCATACACACTATGCTTTAATGAGTTCAAAATATCTAGTTTTTATTTGAAGATGTTTTGGAAAAACAAAGTTTAGAAAACATGTTTTGAAAAATATAGTTTTTATCTTGAGCAAAATATTTTCAAGTTACAAAAATAGTCCAATCTTTTATAACATGCCTTGATTTTGTGCAAGCATGTTTGTATATTAAAGTATATTGGTTAAACTATTTTTGTAGATTTTTAAGCATTTTATGGGATTTTATTTGAGCCAAAAAGACCAACTTTTTAATCCCAGAAAACTGTTTCAGACTTCGGATAAGTCGACTTACTACCTTTATAGTCGACTAATCTTAAAGTCGGCCCACCGGACCGGTCGACCGACGTGTACAGACGAGCACGCCTTTGTGCACTGGAGGACGGCCGACCGCTCCAGAGAGCAGAGCTCTCTGGATAGTTCGGCCGACCGCACCGGTCGACCGACAGAGAGTTAGACTCTCAGCTCCAGTGGGTCGGTCGATCCGGGCGGTCGACCGTGGCTCCAACGGTCAGAAATCTGACCGTTGGCGGTCGACCGCACGGGTCGACCGGCAGTTCTGACAAAGCCCCAACGGCTAGTTTTGACAGCCTATATATTTGGGGGTTTGTGAACTGTTTTCACCAAGATTTGGAGATTGTTTTTGAGCCAGTTTTTCCCACTCTTTCCAGAGGTTTTCTCCACAAAACAGAGAGCAAATATTTCATATCTAAAGGAAAGTTTTATGAAGAGTTTAAAAGAAAGTCTTTGAGTTTTCCTCCACCTTTCACATCCTTATTTTTCTCACACCACACTTGAGCTATCCATTGATTATTCATCCTATAGGTGTATTGTAGTGAGAGTGTTTTAGGTGATCAAAGTGTTGTGATCACCAAAGATCTTTTCCTTGTTCTTTGAGGAGACGGGCAAGTGTGCTCGTGTTTGTTTAGGGTCCAAGTGTGGACTCGGTGTTTTGAGTTCGGGTGCGAGCTCATTGTTTGAGGTGCGGCCTCGGCGAGCCGGTGGGCTTGCGGTGTGTACGGGACTAGGGAGTCCGAGGGCTTGTAGGTGTTGCGGCACCGAGGAGAGATCCATTGGGATCTTGCATAGTAGAAATCCTTCGTGTGTCGAAGGCAGGGATGTAGAGCAAGTGTGCTCGAACCTCGAAACATACCCTTGTGTTTGCGATTGCCTTCTCTCTCTCTCTCTCTCTATCTCTCTCTCTCTCTCTCTCCCCCCTTACTTGTTTATATCTTGCATTCAATTATTGTCTATCTTTATATGCTTGATATATTCCTTGTGCTTAATTAATATACTTGCGTGGGATTATTTGCTAACACTTGTATTCAACCAAGAGAGCCAACGCGGCACCTCAACCCATTCAAGGGGAATCTAGAGGAGTTTGTCCAGAGCCCTTCACGGGGAATTCGGCAACACTCTTGTGTTATACATAGTGTATAGTGTAAAAGTTTTTGTTTGGTCATAATTGTTTTTACCTTCCGCATTATTTGCATCATTTACCATTAAGTGACCATTAGATTAGCCTTCACCTATTCACCCCCTCTAGGTGAACCTTCAATGGTAGGTAGCACCAGTATCTAATATCCACTCAGTATTTTTTGAGTAGGCAATGATAGGATTAGTAACAGAGAAAGAGAATATCGATGAGTCCGAGTCTGATCCACTTGCCTGTGAGGTACTGGCTTGAGTACTGACCATTCATGGAAGGTTTGCCTCAGTCTTTGACTCCTTCTTCCCTTTGGCCTTTGGACAATCAACTTTCCAGTGCCCAAATTCTTTGCAGAAGGCACACTGGTTCTTCTTCAGATTTCTGAAACCTGGCCTGGACTTCGATCTCTCTCGATCACCCTTGCCCTTCCTGTATGAACCTCTGCCTCTTACCGTCAATGCCTCTGCTGATGTGCTCGCCTGAGAAAACAGTCTATCTTGCCTCCTCGTATCATAGTTAGCAAGAGCAGCCGACACTTCATTATAGTTAAGGGATTTTCTACCATTGATCAATGTTAGAGTAAAAGTCTCATATTCCTCTACAGGAAGAGAGTTCAAGAGAATTACCGCTTTATCTTCTTCATCAATCTCCACATCCACATTAACTAAATCTGTAAGAAACTTTGTGTAGCGATTCAAGTGTTCATTGATGGAGTATCCTCTCTTTATCTGAAAACTATAAAGCTTACTTTTTAGCTGCAACCTTGATTCAATGCTTTTAGTAAGATACTTTTTCTCTAAGATCTCCCACAACTGCCTCGCAGATGTTTCGTGCAACACATGATACTTAATGTTTTGTGTCAAACAAGACCTGATTAAGCCACACGCTGTTTGGTTCATCTTATCCCAATCTTCTTCAGTGGTTGAGTTTCACTTCTTCTCCAAATGTAGAGTGTCTTTGAGATTTGATGCCGTCAGTGCATCCATCACCTCGCACCTCTACATACCAAAGTTGTTCGTGCCATTGAATTTCACCACATCTATCCTCAGAGGATGTGGATTCATGAATTTCTCCATCGATGTATTTTCTCCTGCCATGTTCTTGACTGGATCCTTAAAGCAATGCGAAAACAAACGGAATTAGATAAAACAAATTTGATAAAGATAGGATCTTTACCTCCACGCGAAACCCTCAAAGAGTTTCCGAAGCAATCTACTCCTCCAAATTGATTCCTCGAGCAATCTACACACTGTTTTTAGATCGACACACGATCCCACAAATAGTCCCAACGTCGTTTCGAGATTGACACACGATCTCCGCCAAACAGCAACTGATGCCCTTGGAATCACCAGATGATCCCACGACGAGCCTGAGATGCTCTGATACCAATTGTTGTGCGCAGATCAACAATCAATGAGGAGCCTTTCAGTCACAGATGCAGTAGAGAAGTACCACCCAATGACAAGAATAAGGAAACAATAAGAAGAAAACAAAATACAAGATTTAACGAGGTTCGACAATTTGCCTACGTTCTCGGGACAAGAAAGAGAGAGTGCTTTATTGATTCAATAACCAATACAATTTCATGCATTACATATGAAGAGGACTCGGCCCCTTTATTTATAGTCAAGGAGACCCAGAAGAATTGAAAACCTCAATTGAACTCGTTTTTAATTCAGAAAAGAAATCCAAAATCTGGAAGGATCCGTCTGTCGGTCGACGACCGGTCGACCGACCCAAGTCCCGGTCGACTGAGCGGTCGACCGCTCCAACCTGAGAGAAAAGCCATGTCAGTCGGTCGACCGTGCCGTCGACCGTTATTGCCTGTGCACGTTGGTGCACACCGGTCGACCGGCCGGTCGACCGGTAACTGCTGTTGGTCTTTCTTCGTCTTTGACTCTGATGGTATCTCTCTTCCTACACATCTAAGCATATTTAAAATAGGTTCTCTCCGCTGATGATCATAGCATAGCAGGCTGGCTTATTGCTTAATAGTAGTCATCAATTATTATACCAAAATGAAAACTAATCATCTTTATGTATAAACATATAACTTGATCATTCACCAAAGTAGTTATTGGCTTTCATCAGTAGAGACTCAGAATCAATGTATTAAGGGGTAACAATTTCTCTCAACTTAATTTTGAGGTGAACAAGGTCTCTCAACTGATGATAATCACCTGTTGATTCACTGATTCACCACAACAATCTATTATTATGTCTATTGCTATATGGGCAGCCAAAATTATTCCAAATGAAACCCAATACTGAGGTCTTCCTGCACTCACTTTAAAGTGAATTGCAACCATCTATATGGACTCCTTGTTATAACAAAGCAACGAATCAGTCATCATTTCCATTAATGAAAAGAAGATCTTGAATCTATATGTTAGTTTCATCTTATGCACTCTTCTAAATAGGTCATGTACCCTTATCGAATATTTATCAAATATGTATCTAAACATGATTCTTATTGAATATTTCTATAAATTTCACATGTATATAGTTTAAAACACCAATAAAATGTAATACACATGTTTTATTACTTCTTCTAGAAATGATTTAACCACACAATACATTAATTCTATGTAGTTTCTCTCTTTTAGCTAATCTCAGAAGTCTTTGAACACTTTTTTCCTATAACTAATTATAAATATCATAATCACATACATAAACATATAAATAATATTACTTGGTGTGGTATTTGCCACGTACCCATATCAGTGGTTTTTTCCATTTTTTATGTGTAAAGTGTTTTTTCCCAATATTTACATATTCATGCATCCATATCATATTATCTCTGATACTCGCATTTGTATCCATGCTACCTAGGTTTCATCTAGAATACATTACAGAGATCCATGTAGCAATGAACAGCTGCTGACCACTTAACCCAACAGAAGGTTTAGATAGAAATTACTTCGATGGATTCATAAGCACACAATAAATAGATTACATAACATATTTTAATGCATGGCGGAAGATACAGAACGAGTTGTCTTCAACTCTCCACTCTATTTCCTCATGCACATATACACGTCTATTTCTCACGCTCTCACCCGCACTATCTTTCATACACACACACGCGGACAATTTATTCTCTCCTTGAACCAGAGCTACCTAGTACAGATAAAGCATTATGTATGTACACACCACCACTGATTAATGTTGATAGCATCCTAGTAATGAGGCTCGGCCATGTACTCAGCATCGGGCATCTCGTTGGCGGTGGCGCAGCACCTGCAACCACCGTAGTGTCCACGTTGGCAACATCCGTAGTAGCAGTGTCCACGGCCGGGGTACCCGTACCTTGGAGGGTAACCATACCCAGGGTATCCTCCCCCAGGTTAACACCCACCCCGATGCCCTCCCCTGGGGTACCCTCCATAGCCGCCGCCAGGGTATCCTCCATACCCTCCACCGCGGTATCCAACGTACTTCTTGTCCTCTAATCCCGTTTAGTTCGCCTTCTTCTCAGCTGTATAAAATAAGATGAATAATGTCGTCACCATCATACGGCATATATATATATATATATATATATATATATATAGAGAGAGAGAGAGAGAGAGAGAGACTTGTGTCACTCTAAAGGATTCAAGCCTAAATCCTTCTCACTCAAATACAAACCTCCAGCATTCAAATACAAGATTCACTCCATTGAAGTCGATAAGTATCTATAAATTAAAAATCAAGTATTTTGAATACTTTTTTTCCCATTCATCAAGTGGCGCAAAATAGACGGTCGAAAGTATTAAGTTGGTTATATCTATGTCTTTAGACATACAAATTCTCGATCCGTCATTTGATCATGATCTAAACATTTACAAACTAATTTTTGTTAGGTTTCAAATATTTTACACCGTTAAACTAACCAACTCACTATTTAGGCCGTCCATTTTTCTCCTACTTGATATATGGTAAAACAAGTATTCAAAATACTTGATTTTTGATTTATATATGCTAGAAATAATATACATCAACTTCAACGGAGTGGATCTTATATTCGAATGTTGGAGGATTGTTTTTGAATGGGAAGGATTCAGGCTCGATTCCGTCCGGAATGACACAAGTGTGTGTGTGCGCGTGTGTGTGTAGAGAGAGAGGGAGACTTGTGTCCTTTCAAAAGGATTTGAACCCGAATACTTCACACTCAAATTCAACCCTTCGACATTCGAATACATGATCCACTCCGTTGAAGTTGATCTATATTATTTCAATTATCTATAAACCAAAAATCAAGTGTTTTGAATATCTTTTTTCATCCATCAAGTGGCGCAAAATGGATGGCTGGAAGTAGTGATTTGGTTACATCTATGTCTTTAGACATACAAATTCTTGATCCGGCCATTTGATTATGATCTAAATATTTAAAAACTCTTACAAACTAATTTTTGTTAGGTTTCAAATATTCTACACCATTAAACTAACCAACTCACTATTTGGGCCGTCCGTTTCTCCCTACTTGATGCATGAACAAAAAGTATTCAAAACACTTGATTTTTAATTTATAAATACTTGAAATAATATAGATAAACTTCAACGGAGTGAATCTTGTATGCGACTGTTGGATGTTGGTATTTGAGTGGGAAGGATTCGGGTTCAACTTCTTTTGGAAGGATATAAGTCTACCCCCTCTCCATGTGTGTGCCTGTGTGGCTACTATCCTTGCTTGTGTGACTATCATACATATACATTTATCTATTAAATGCTCGTGTGACAGATAGAGAATAACATGTATTGACCTTGTTTACCTGTATGATGAGCTGTGAATATTTGTTTTGAATGGTTATGCTCATTTGAGTCAATATTGTTGAATCATGCTTGGTTGAAATAAATTGTGATAGTTCTGTGATAAATTGCTAGTATAATTACTACTTATTGGTGAACTGCGTTAAGACTTACATATGTGAATCGCCTGCGTGGTGTATCAATATCTATGTTGAACATGCTTTACTTACAGAGCAATTAGTTTACCATTGTGGGTGGCTGCATAATCCATGCAGGAGTTGATGGAACAAAGTAGTGACACAAGAGTAGGAAGATCAGTATATCTTGACTTTTGACACGTAGATATGGTGAGAATCATTTGTTAAACATATGAGAGTTCTCTACAGGTTACTTGTTCTAATGCATAACTTGATGTAAGGTTACATGTAAAGATGTATGATATTTTCGTTTCACGACATTAGAGATCGCATTATTTGAATAACCATTTGATTTGCTTTAAACTTTATATTATGACTTATGAATGTTACTGGTATCAGCTTATTATTCATTTTCAGTTGGGGCGCGACAAACACAGTGGGCCTCCTCCATTCACGACACTGTCAATGAATTAATTTTTTATATGAGCCTTTGTGATTGTCTCTTATGTAAACATGTATGTAGCGTGTAGGTGTTGAGTTAATAGATAAAATATTTTTTAAAAACTAATCCCAGCAAAATTTAGAGTTGTTGGCAAGTAAATAAGGGAAATAAATGCATGTTCCTATTATTTCCCATTCCAAAGAAATAAAACATAATATAAGATTTGGATAGCATAGCTGCATAGATGACGATACAATAAGCAGCTCCCATTTCTCCCCACACTCATGCAAGTACACGTACGCATACATTTTAATTATTCTGAGCTTAAACTTAAATTCTCAAGCACAACAGACATTATTCATTGCTTGCACACCATATTAAGGAGACAAATTTATTAATTCGGGCCAAATCTTAATTTCTAATTGCGAGGCTCTGGCAAGTACTCGGCATCAGGCTTCTCGTCAGCAGTCGCGCAGCAGCGGCAGCCACCATAGTCTCCGCTTGTGCAGCATCCATAATAGCAACCGCCGCCGCCGCCGCCGCCACGGACTGGTACAGATGAGTATCCGTTGGCTGGGGGGTCCCAGCCCCCAGGATACCCGCCACCGGGGTTTTCTCCGCCCGGATATTCCCCTTGCTTCTGGTCAGCAACTCCAGCCTCCTTAGTCTTTTTCTCTTCTGCTGGGATGTCAAAGGTCAACAACTTTTCATAATTAACAAATAAATTCAAATTGAATTACGATCATCTATATATAAACATAATCAGCAGATTGATGCACTGATTTTATCAGTGGAGAGAGAGGCTATGTGTCATGGTCCGTTAGCCATACCACAATAAAGATTTGGGGAGATTTAATCATGCTCTAAGTTTGAATCTGATTTATCTTTATGCCAGTCTGGTTTTAAAATTACCTTTATAAACAAATTCTTAACTCGAAACGAATATGACGTTAGGTATGGCATTTCGTTTACAAATACAGCATATTTTGATTAAAAGCAGGACATATTAGTTAAAAATAAGATGTTGCATCTCAGTGATAGCGTACCTGATATAGGGAAAGCAAATTTTCCTTGCAAATGAGACTAACTGGAAGTTTGTTGACATTGTACAATAACAAGGAAAGAAAACTAAACCGCAGATTATGTGATATATCACAAAACATATTGTTAAGTGTTGACATATCTAAGACTAGTATATCCTGAGAGGTTGTAGTGTCTACTCATATAGAGTTAGGACTCACGAGATTTCTCAGCCACCTCGCGAGCCGCCGCCTCGGAGGAGACCAAGAGAGCAGCAAGTAAAAGAAAACCTAAAACAAGCAAAGCCTTAGAAGCCATTACTTCCTACAAGAAGATCACTCAAAGGGGAGGTAGGAATTTGGTACTTGAAGAAGATCCATGCACTTGGCTACTTATTTATAGAGGCCAGTACATGGATCCAATTGGAGAGTTTAGCGGTGGTCTACACTCTACATTAAAGAGAGTCTGTCACAGGTGATCCGCCGTCTAGGTGGGAAGATGAGATGGCTGTCAAAATCAGAGAACTTTATCGCTTGGGGAAATGCTTGTCCAGTCACCCGCCCGCCACCCCCCCCAACCCCACACACACACACACACACAGCGCGAGAGAGAGAGAGAGAGAGAGAGAGAGAGAGAGAGAGAGAGCAGGGCCACGTGAATAGGTGTCGGGTTGACTCGGAGACTGTACTCTGTATGTGCATGCATGGCTTGGAGTGCAGGGGCAGCTAAGTAGGAGACAAAGATTGTCGGGACAGTTGACAACGAGTTGATGAGCGTGAGTATTGTGACTCTGGAGCCATTGAGAAATTGTGACAAGTTGTTTCTTGTCACAATTGATTTCCGAACCACATGAGCATTTAAGTAAATATTTATATTATAGAACTATAAAGTAAAATGCTCAAAAGCAAAGTTGCATCTCAAGCATGCTGGGTTCCACCGCTGGTCAATAAAAATAGTGTAAAGTTATTGAAACTTAATTAAACAATTGAAAGATTAGATTTATAATAATTATTTTTAAAATAAATAAGATTAAAGATTATATATTTATCTATAGTATAGATCAAACTTTAAAACATAAATCTACTATCAATGAAGATTCAAAGACACGAGAAAATTAAAATAATAAAGACGGAAGCGTACCTTAATCCATGACTGAATTTCTTGAATTGTTGGAATGAAAAAGGCCTTCCAGACGATCCATATTCTTTTAGAATTTCTCTCTGCTTGAAGGGATTTCAAAGAGAAGAAGATAATATGTTCCTTTGGGGACCATGATCTCTTAAATAATAACAATAGTTATTCCTTTTATTCAATTTGGCCCTTCATCAAGTTAGAAATTACATAATTATCTCTACACATTAAATCCATGACAATTTAATACCCATTGTCCAATTATTAACTTTATTAGATCACGATTAATTTGAACTATACTTTAAGATAGGCATACACATTAAATTCACATATATGAGCTCATGCATATTGAATTATTTCCAACAATATCTCACTTGGGCCACATATGTTACCTTGTAAATATGTACATCTTATGAGCTCAAAATATTGCTATCATGTAATCAGGTATTCTTAACAATCTTGTCCACTGACTATACTGATATAGGACTAAAGAAATTTTCGTTACAATTATTGTAACTAAACCCACCAATAATCACATATACCAATACAACCAAACAATATAGATCAATCATGTATGTGTAGCTTAAAAATTACATGTAATATAATCTGAACATGCATATTTCCAACTGGTCCTCCCTTAAACTTTATTGAGATCAGACTTTAACATAATAAAACAGAGTGTATGAACTGAATACTTTATTTCTGCAGAAAATATCCAAATACACAAAATGTGTCCAAAATATAAAATAGAGCAATAAAACATATATACAAACTCCCACTAAACCATGATATCCTTAAGTGATATAACACTCATAGAAGCAGTGTGCTCATGAAAGACCTTCGTGTTAATCTTCTAGTAAGCAGATCCACATTCATGGAGCTTGTCCCAATGTACTCTATTGAAATCTGTTCACTCTGTACCCTTTTCTTCACAAGCATGAACGTTATGTCAATGTATCTTGACCTAGATGAGCTTCTGTTGTTGTTGGAATATAGATTTGCTGATTTATTGTCACAGTATAACTTTAGTGATTTTTCAATACCACTTAGAATGCGTAGCTGTAAGTACACCAGAGGGGGGTTAATAGGTGTACGGCTAATCTAATGAACAAAATGTGAAAATTAAAACTTAATTGCAACACACTTAGTGTAACCAACGAGTGTAGCCGAATTCCCAATGAAGAGCTCTGGACTAACTCCTCTTGATTCCTCTGAATAAGAGTTGAGGTGCTATATGAAGCTCTCGTGGTTAGACACAAGTGAGGCACACAAACAATCACAACCAAGCATATAAATATGATATGACAATATGAATCAATGCAAGACACAATATAAAAGAGAGAGAGAGTTAATGGATCAAACGCAAACACAAGGATATGTTTCGAGGTTCGAGCACCCTGCTCTACGTCCCTGCCTTCACACAGAAGGATTTCCACTAACTTGTCCACACAGGGAAACCTCTAATGAGGATTTGGGGCAATACAATAACCGGGAGTACACAACTCCTCTCTCAAATACAACACAACCTCTACACTTAGATGTTAGGCACAAAGCCACTCAAACACAATCACCTCCCACTTGAGGGATGGGCACAAAGCCAAACAACCAATCAACCTCTCACTAGAGGGATAGGGCAAAAGTCACCACTCCAACAATCAACTTCTACACAAGAGGGATATCACAAATAAGGAGGGTTTACAACTTGGTGATCACAAAGACCACAAACAACATCTTTTCCCATAAAAACAAAGATTCTAATAGATAGGATAGCAAGATAGCTCAAGTGTGGAAAATAAAGAGTTTGAAAATCAAAAACTCAAAGAAAACTCTACGGAAAAACTCTAGATAGAATTGAAAATGAAAATCAAACCAATTCCCAAAGACTTTTCTTTTCTTTGAATTTTCCAACCCCTTTTAAAATAAAATAAAGATCAAATATTTAAAGCTCTAAAACTCATTTGAAACATGTAATAAAACACTTTTAAGAATGTAAAATTTTCTCTCTTGAAAACTTGGTGAAAAACAGTCAAGGATTGGGGTTTAAATAGGCCCAATTAAAATCTACCTGTTGGCAGCTGGTAGGGGCAAAATTGCCCTCCGGTCGACCGGCCAACGGTCAAATTTTTGACCATTGAGCTTGCCGATCGACCGCCCGGTCGACCGCGCCCAGAACCAGAGAGCAATGGCTCTCTGGCCGGTCGACCGCCCAGTCGACCGGGCCAACTCGAGAGTGGGTTAACTTCAGTCGGTCGACCGCTCGGTCGACCAGCCAAACAAGCTGGCCTGCGTGCACGTCCTTGTGCACGTCAGTCGACCGGTCCGATCGACCGACTCTTGGTCCGGTCGACCGTCCAGGTCGACCGCCAGAGCCTGGCAAGTCTGATTATAGGATTTAAAAAATGGTTTTTTTGGCTTAAATAAAATCCCATAAAATCTCTAAAAATCTACAAAAATAGTTTTAATATAATACTTTTATATACAAACATGTTTGAGTAAAATCAAATAATGTTACAAATATTTTGAACTATTTTTGTGACTTACAATTTTTGCTGAAAACGAAAATCTGTATTTTCCAAAACTTAGATTTTGAAATAGAAATCCGATTTTTCCAAAACATATCTAAAAACAAAAACATGATATTGAAACAACTTTTAAGCATGTTGTATATGGACATAATCCAATATACAAGAAAAAGATATATATCAATGTTTTTGACATTAATTCGAAAATAAGTTTTGTTAAAATACCAAAACTCCAAACTCATGAAATAGACTATAAAACTAAGTTTGTTTAACTAGTTGAAGTATAGATGTATATAGAACAAATCTAATATACATTAAACCATGTAAACTTGTTTTGATATAACATCTATTCATGAAAACTAAGATTGATTAAACTGAAAACTGAAAACCAATAAAACATGAAACGTGTGTGTGTTGTGAACTTGAGCATACCACACTATCTAATCTTTAACAATGGATCTAAACTAACTATTCTAAAATAAACCGAGATCTTCTTATCGAGCACCATCTCCCAGTCGACTCGATCCAAACGTGATCCACGGAGCTTGACTCCAACGAGTGCTAGATATGAACTTGATGCTCGGGCTCTTGAATCACCATGTGAAAGCTTCAAAACACCTTTGTTGAAGCTAATCACCTACTAATATCTTGATTAAATATCTGAAATTAAACATCACAAGATTATTAGTAAACTATAACTACATGAGTTAATCATCATCAAAACTAGAGGGGAAGGCCTCTGGGCCAACAATCTCCTCCTTTTTGATGATGACAAAACTCATGGAGTTATATATGCATAGATTAAAGTTAAGCTTCAAAGAAACTCCCCTTAACTCATGCATAACAATAAACAATAAGATATGCAATGAATATTAAACATGAATATGCATAAACATGCATAATGAAATAAACATGCTCTTGATACCAAACTTTTAAAATAAATTCCTTTTCCTTTTTAAAATAAACATGTTCTTTAAATACTAATTGAAAATATAAACTTAAAATATTACTCTTGATACCAATAAAAATTTCAATTTGAAAACTTTATCAATAAAAGCAATAAAAGCTCTTGATACCAATCAATAAAAGCTCTTGATACCAACAATAAAAATTTTAACAAAAGTTCTTGATATCAATAAAACAAAATAACAAAGTTGATACCAATAAACAAACAAAATATGTTCTCTTGATACCAATATCAACAAAACATCAAAACATCAAACAAACTCTCTTGATACCAATATGAAACAAACTTTGATATAAACAAATAAACAATAAACATGCATATAAAATCAAATACTTCTCCCCCTTTTTGTCAATCATCAACAAAGGGGTTAAAGTAAATAATAAAATAATGTTCTCCCCCTTTTTGTCTTCAATAAAGAAAATATCAATAAGGGGTGAAATCAAATCAAAACATTATGATACCAATTGAAAAAAAATATATCAATTTAGTGCATCAAGATATCAATTGAAAATAAATAAAACATGTTGAAGAATTCAACCAAAAATTTTGATATCAGTTGAATGATGTAAACATATAGGTAATCTTGATATCAATTGTAAAAATTAGTACCAATTGAAAGTAATTTTTCATTAGGAGTATATAATACCAAAAAAATATCATTTTTCAATCCTTTTTGAACATAAAGTGTGGGAGTAAAATATCAAAGATAAACAAAAGTAATTGAAAAGTGAAATATGAATTTTCTCCCCCTTTATGAAATACCAAACAAAATGATGTATAAGCTTGTATAAGATACCAATTGAAACATGATCAATTAAAATATAATAGTCATTTAAGAAATCAAGCTTAGCATAACTAAAATTTGTGCTCAAAGATATAGAGATATAGTATGCACAAATAAAGCATATATATATGTATGGAAAATTGAATACCAATCGAAATTGATACTATTTGAAGTGTAAGCATACATATATAAAAACATATATGATTATACAAAAAAATGTCAATAGTGATATCAATTGAAAAGATTCAATGATACCAATTGAAAACATAATAAGGTCAAGTGTATAACTCATACTTCCTACCACCCATTTCATGCACATGTTTAAAATGATTTTCAATAATAAGCATATAAGGCATGGTCGCCCAACCAACTGCCCTTTGATGGGTAGGGGTTTTCAAAAATAAGTTTGAAAATATAGTATGTTTGAAAAACTCTATCATAATGAAGAATACGAACTAGTTATATGAAAAATTTGAAAAACTAGTACGAAATCCTTCAAGGAAGGAATAAAATAAAAATATATTTCATGAAAAACATGTAAATCACATGATCACCAAACACTTAAAGTCTACATAGCACATATTGTACTCATGAAAACAAAATCATGAGAAAACATTAAATAAAGTGAGTGTATAAGAGTTATGTGAAATACATCATCATGAAAATAAGCAATCAAGCTCAAGATGAAATTCCTTAAAAACAATGAAAATCATCAACACTAGAAATCCTTCAAGGTATATGTATGTCATGTACACACTAAATTATACATACATATCCAAATATAAACGAGTCCACAACAGTATATGCATGAAGGCAAGTGGCTCAAGGGTGTATATGTATAGCTATTAATTTAGACAAAATAGACATATACATGAAGTTAAACACAAACATGAAAAACATGTACAAAATGGGAATACAAGTCAAAATGTATGAATCATCAAAACTAGACTATACTAGTACATCTAATGGGTACAAATGAGCATTCAAGCATAAACATATAATAGTCTATTTGTAGCTCACTAGTTGTACAAGTATATATCCAAGTTTTAATGAAAACTAACATCTAAACATGTAATCAGAACATGAAGCATAGAAATCAAAACAAAAACTCATATGATCATTATGGCAAATTCATATGCATTAGATCTAGGACATACACATTAGTTAAACTAAAGTGAGAACACTAAATATGGGTCCATATAAACATGGGTGTCTCAAATACTAATCATGCATGTCATAGGACTAATAAACATGGCATATGACATAATGAACATTAAAACAAGACATGCTATAAATGAATGATTTAAAAGCATGCAAACATAAATAAGGAGTAAGAGATAGTTATCAAAACCATGAGGGCAACTCTCCATGTCTCCAAAACAAGATGGTCCTCCTACCAAACTCCCTTAAAAGTGATGCATCCAAATTTGTCACCTTTAAGCTCGGAACGCATCCACCTCAAGGCACCATCACTCTCACGTCATGTGAGAGCCCATACCTACATCAAATAGCATAGGGGTGGATTTTGGTACCCAAACTCTTTTGGGTCCATGGGGGTTAGCTCCTTTCCTAACTCAAACAAATTTATTTGCTAAATTTACATCATGTATCTTATCAAAACAAAATTTAACAAGGTGGCCCTTTCGTCCACAATGTGTACAAGTGTACACATGAGCATACAAAATGTTATGGGAGTGAACGTGGGAAGCATGTGTATGTCGTGGTTTGTGTGCATGCATAGGAGGAACTTGTTTCTTTCGAAACATGGATTCCAAACGTGTATGGTTCATGGCACAATGGCTTAAAGTGGAGCCAAACAATTCACACTCTTCTTTAACAAACATATATCATTATCAATCTTAGAAGAAGAGGTGCATGCAATAGGTGAGCTAGATGGTGAAGCTACACTAGCATGGCAAACATGTGTAGACAAATCATTTTTCAAAGAAACATTTTTCTTTAAACAATCTTCCAATTCTTGTGAAATCAAATCAATTTTGTTTTTCAAAGAAACATTTTCTTTTAAAGTAAAATCAAGTTTTGAAGTTAAAGCTTCATTGTTCTTCAAAACATTTTCATAATCATTTTTATTTTTCAAAATCTTGTTTTCATTTAGGGCAAGATCAAGTTGGGATTTAAGTGAGTCACGTTCACTTGAAATCTCATCCCTTTCTTGTAAAGCAATCTTAAGTCTAGAAGATAAATTTTTATTTTCTTCTTTTAAACCAAAATTATCCTTTTTCAAAAGTTTTTATTTTGAAATCAAATTTTTACAATTTTTGGCAAGTTCATCATTTAAGGCTTGTGCATCCATACACTCATTGCAATATGAACTAGTACTAGCATTAGTTGAGTTTCCGATTGTACCTCAAGGGAGTCATTCCCTTGGACCATGAAGCAACGTTCGTCGGACTCGTCTCGACTAGATTTCCTCTTCTTATTGATAAGCATTGGTAGCTCAGGAGATGTCAACATGTTTCATACTGTAAAAGAGGAATCATAGTGAGAAAACATATGTAAATATTTTTTATCAAGGAATCATAGTGAGAAAGCATTGGCCTCTATATGCTTGCTATCACTAAGGTAGGATTCCTTGGTAATGACAAGGTAAACTTTATAACCTAGGGCTTTTAAATGACAACTCATCATAACCTTCCATATATCAAGTCTAGAGATATCAAACATGGGAGGGCTATCCATGAGTGCAAACTATATGTGTGCAAATGCAAATGCAAATGTAGATTAGCAAAACCAAGATCACACTCCTAGGTGGTTAAACCAAATATCAACAGCGTAGGCTCTGATACCAATTGTAAGTACACCTAAAGGGGGTGAATAGGTGTACGGCTAATCTAATGAACAAAATGCGAAAATTAAAACTTAATTGCAACACACTTAGTGTAACCAACGAGTGTAGCCGAATTCCTAATGAAGGGCTCTGGACTAACTCCTCTTAGTTCCTCTGAATAAGAGTTGAGGTGCTATATGAAGCTCTCATGGTGAGACACAAGTAAGGCACACAAACAATCACAACCAAGCAAATAAATATGATATGACAATATGAATAAATGCAAGGCACAATATAAAAGAGAGAGAGTTAGAGTTAATGGATCAAACGCAAACACAAGGATATATTTCGAGGTTCGAGCACCCAGCTCTACGTTCCCACCTTCACACAGAAGGATTTCCACTAACTTGTCCACACAGGACTTCCAACACAAGGAAACCTCCAATGAGGATTTGGGGCAATACAATAACCGGGAGTACACAACTCCTCTCTCAAATACAACACAACCTCTACAATTAGAGGTTGGCACAAATCCACTCAAACACAATCACCTCACACTTGAGGGATGGGCACAAAGCCAAACAACTAATCAACCTCTCACTAGAGGGATAGGACACAAAGCCACCACTCCAACAATCAACCTCTACACAAGAGGGATATCACAAATAAGGAGGGTTTACAACTTGGTGATCACAAAGACCACAAACAACTTCTTTCCCCACAAAAACAATGATCCTAATAGATAGTGTAGCAAGATAGCTCAAGTGTTGAAAATAAAGAGTTTGAAAATCAAAAACTCAAAGAAAAACTCTAGGAAAAAACTCTAAATAGAATTGAAAATGAAGATCAAACCAATTCCAAAGACTTTTCTTTTCTTTGAATTTTCCAACCCCTTTTAAAAAAAAATAAAGATCAAATCTTTAAAGCTCTAAAACTCTTTTGAAACATGTAATAAAACACTTTTAAGAATGTAAATTTTTCTCTCTTGAAAACTTGGTGAAAACAGCCATGGATTGGGGTTTAAATAGGCCCAATCAAAATCTGCCCGTTGGCAGCTGGCAGGGCAAAATTGCCCTCCGGTCGACTGATAGGTCGACCGGCCAACGGTCAAATTTTTGAACGTTGAGCCTGCCGGTCGACCGCCCGGTCGACCGCGCCCAGAACTAGAGAGCAACGGCTTTCTGGCCGGTCGACCAGGCCAACCCGAGAGTGGGTTGACTTCAGTCGGTCGACCGCTCGGTCGACCAGCCAAACAAGCTAGCCTGTGTGCACGTCCTTGTGCACGTTGGTCGACCGGTCTGGTCGACCGACTCTTGGTCTGGTCGACCGTCCCGGTCAACCGCCAGAGCCTGGCAGGTCTGATTATAGGATTTAAAAACTGGTCTTTTTGGCTTAAATAAAATCCCATAAAATCTCTAAAAATCAACAAAAATAGTTTTAGTATAATACTTTGATATTCAAACATGTTTGAGTAAAATCAAACCATGTTACAAATATTTTGAACTATTTTGGTGACTTACAATTTTTGCTAAAAACCAAAATCCGTATTTTCCAAAACTTAGATTTTGAAATGGAAATCCAATTTTTCCAAAACGCATCCAAATACAAAAACATGATATTGAAAAAACTTTTAAGCATGTTGTATATGGACATAATCCAATATACATGAAAAAGATATATATCAATGTTTTTGACATTAATTCGAAAATAAGTTTTGTTAAAATACCAAAACTCCAAACTCATGAAATAGACTATCAAACTAAGTTTGTTTAACTAGTTGAAGCATAGATGTATATAGAACAAATCTAATATACATTAAACCATATAAACTTGTTTTGATATAATATCTATTCATGAAAACTGAGATCGGTTAAACCGAAAACCAATAAACATGAAACGTGTGTGTGTTGTGAATTTGAGCATACCCCACTATCTAATCTTTAACAATGGATCTAAACTAACTATCTAAAACAAACCGAGATCTTCTTGTAGTGCACCGTCTCCAAGTCGACTCGATCCAAACGTGATCCACGGAGCTTGACTCCAACGAGTGCTAGATATGAACTTGACGCTCGGACTCTTGAATCACCATGTGAAAGCTCCAAACACCTTTGTTGAAGCTAATCACCTACTAATATCTTGATTAAATATCTGAAACTAAACATCATAAGATTATTACTAAACTATAACTACATGAGTTAATCATCATCAGAACTAGAGTGGAAGGCCTCTGGGCCAACACTAGCCCAGTAACAAAATTTTGCAGTTATAATCCATGGTTGGATGCCTCATAATATGCTACAAATTCTACTGCCATAGTAAAGGAGGCTATGAGTGTTTGCTTAGCACTCTTCCAGGAAATAGTTTCTCTAGCCAACAGATAAATGTAGCATGATATGGATCTTCTATTGTCTTGGCATCCAGCAAAGTCAAAATCTGAATACCCAATGATCCCAATCTGATATGATCTTATGTATGTGAGCATGTAATTCTTAGTTATCTGTAAATATCTGAAGACCTTTTGGCTGCTCTCTAGTGATCCATCCCAGGGTTACTTAAATATCTGCCTAGCATTCTAACAATGAATGCTAGGTCTGGACGTGTGCAAACTTGAGCATATATTAGACTCCTTACAGCTGAAGCATAGGGAATCTATTACATTTTTTTTAATTTTAAGGTCATTCTTAGGGCTTTGACTTAGACTGAATTTATCAACTTTTGCGACAGGGGTATCTCCTGATTTACAATCTTGCATATCTTATCTTTCAAGCACCTTTTCTATATATGATTTTTGTGACAATTCAAGAATACCCCGAGATCGATCTCGGCATATCTGGATTCCTAAGACAAAAGGCGCCTCACCAAGATCTTTTATCTCAAATTTCTTTGATAGAAATCTCTTAGTTTCGTACAAAATTTTCTTATCATTGGTAGCAAGGAGTATGTCATCAACATACAAAATCAAGAATATATACTTACTCCTACTGAACTTGTTATACACACAATCTTCAACAGCATTTGTCTCGAAATCAAATGAGACAACTACTTAATGAAACTTGTAGTACCATTGACGGGAAGCTTGCTTGAGTCCATAGATGGATTTCTTTAATTTGCAAACCATATTCTTTGGGTCTGAAAAGTTTTCTAGCTGCACCATATATATAGTTTTATCAATGTCACTATTGAGAAAAGTTGTCTTAACATCCATCTGATGTAACTCAAGGTCAAAATGTGCAATAAGAGCCATAATTATCCTAAAAGAGTCTTTTGATAAAAACAAAGAGAAAATCTATGTAAAATCAATACCTTCTCTTTGAGTAAATCCTTTAGCTACAAGATGAGCCTTATATCTCTCCACATTACTTTCTGAATCCCTTTTTATTTTAAATATCCATTTGCAACCAATAGGCTTCTCACCTTCAGGTAAAGGGACAAGATCTCAAACTTGATTGTCTTGCATAGACTTATTGATTAAAACGGTGTGTGCGTGTCGTGTAGAGAATCAGTGATATAATCATACTCGCTATGTTTCACCAAATATAATGATCTTCGACAGAAAACCAATTTAAAGCTAACATTGTTGAACAAATGGGTGTTAACAAAGTATTGCATGTTTGGTTTGAATATTTCTAATCTCAATCGAATTAACAACAATACTTATATTATGCATGACCAGTTATAAAGTAAATATCATAGCTAAGCAATCACAAGTTATAGGCTCACACACCTCATAATATAGTGGATAGTAAGGAATAAAGATAATACTTAAAGATGATGTAACTGATGTGTAATCCAATAATCTGAGTGTTGAAGAAGAAACTTTACTGACTAAGAAACTTGTTTTACGGGAACTATGTTAATCTTGTTGTGGTTGCAGGTACGGAGCTTTCGAATATATTGTTGACCTTATAAGATCACCAAGAACATTAATTCCTGCTGAGATTCCTAGCAATCATAATCAAAACTAGTTGAGAAGAAAAGCCAGGTGTCAGAAGGAAGTTCATCTGGTAATAATTACGTCGCAGGAATTGCATGCTTGCAATTTGTGACGCCCCGATCCCGCGGGTACGGAGACGTAACTGCGACGTAATAACTACTAACCACTAACCATCTAACCACTTACTTGATAATCCACATGAATCTAATAGCCTCTACAAGGCCTTACTCTTGCAAAAGTCATTGATGGCTCATGATGATGTATTCTAACATTCTAACATTTCTAACACCTAACCCACTAACTTGCTAACTTACAATGTCTTCTTTATTTCATGCTCACCTCAACCGGTTTTGATGATTTAATAAGTAGCTTGCAACTTGTTAGTGGTATAGATGTGTTGTTTGAATGTAGAAGATCAATCTTATGGACCATGCTCTGTATCGTCTCTTGAAGCCAAGGATTAGTGATGGCCAAGGATCCATGTGAGGCAACTATCACTAAGAGATTAGCATGGTTAGTGGAGCAATTGGTAGTTAGTAGCCATGAGTTATTTTCCTTTGTTTTGAAAATCATTTTCAAACTCTTTTTCTCATTTTTCTATCGATGTTTTCACCATCCTCTTAGTTCACCTTTGTTTCATCTTCTTTTCTATTTTGTTTTTCAAACCACTTCTCTTTTGTTTTCTTCGCCGTTTTCATCGCCTTCTCCACCTACCACATGCTTGATTTCTTTTTCTTTTCTTTCACTTTCTTTTTCTAATTCTTTAACAAAGAAGAACTGTTAACATAAAACGTGAATAAAAACTGTTAATGCTTCTATCGCCTCCCGTCCCTGTGGATTCGACCCGTTGAGCCAATGCTATAACGGAAGTATCGAGGGAACATTAGCACATATACAAGCTTTTACATTGATTTCATAATACACATATTTTTTGAGTGCTAGTTTCGCCCCGATCAGTTAACACTACACCTCTAACAGTGAAAAGTTTCAATACTCCCCAGCGAGTACAAACTTCACTTGTCTCTCCCTTGTATGGAATCACGAGACCTCAAAATTGCTCATATCGCAAACTAATTTTCATCAAGTTAATACCACACCTTTGACATTCCAAACTTCACTTGCCAATTCTCATCAATAGAATGACAAGTCCTCAAAATTGCTCATATCGCAAATCAACTACTGTCATGTCAACATTGCACCTCTGACAAATTACTGTTAAACACTTCACCTTTAACAGTGATTAAGTTGCTGCCAAGTTCAATATTAAATCTCTGTCAGTCACTTTTTCTCAAGCTTCCATATCAAAACTAAGATGAGTGATACTAATTTAACATCACACCTCTAGCATCCAGTTCATTGTTAAGTTCACTTATGACAATGACTATCCCTTGAACTTTCCTATCGAAGTTGAGATGACTAATGCCAAGTTCAAAATTACACCTCTAGCATTACCTGCACTGCCAAGTTTACCACTACACTTATGACAGTGGTATTTTCAGTCTTCCCAAATGAAACTGAAATTATTGTAGAGCTTAGTTAACATCACACCTCTAGCTCACATTCTTGTCAAGTTAACACCACACCTCTGATAAGATCTGATTCAATCCATTAAGTTAATATCACACCTTTAACGGTAAAAATTCTCCTAGATCTCCAACGGGTCTAGTCTCACTTGTTATTCTTGTTAACAAGAATAGCAGGTCCACTTAAAAGCACTGTTAGGTTAATATTATACCTTCAACAGTGTTTCCATCAAATCTCCGGCTGAGTCCTAATTACGTTAATACTAAAGCTCAAACAAATACTCAGTCATAATCCTCCGTAGGGGTGAAAACTTCACTTGCCATTCTCACCCGTGGATTGGCAAGTCCACAGAAACTATCCCACTCCTGTCAAGTTAATATCACACCTCTAATAGTAATCTTAAATTCCTGAAATAGAATTTTTCTCCAACTTTGACTTGCTAAGTTAAATATCACATTTCTAGCATATCAAGAGTTACTACTTCTATTTGTCTGATTTTTAATAAAAAAAAGAAGTCAAGACATATAAGAAGACAAAAAAAAGTATCACTTTTGTTAATATTCAAACATACGAAAGTGATACAAGACGCTCTCTTATACAATAAGATTGAGTGTTACAACAAAGGAGTACAAAGAAGTCCCTCGTATTCAGTGAAAGGTTGCACTTACTCCTTAAAACATTAGAGATACATGAAGCTCATCTTCTAGACTTCGGCAAGGAAAAGCAGATTAACTTCTTGAGAACAATGGTGTTTCTCGGGGTCGAAATTTAGGGGAGCATTCTGATTCCACATGACCAACTGATGTGGGCCGTAATCCTTAGCTTAATGGTAGATTTTGCCACCAAAAAACTGGATCTTCCTTAATCAAAATTGGCAAAAGGAGGATCCGAGACCTTACTGGTGACATCATCTTTCCTGTGGCCTTCAAAGGTGCCATACCCACTAGGACCATGACGAGCCCGAGGCATCACTGGTGCATCATGTCCAATAAGATCTTGACGTGTATCAGCAACCGCGTAGATCCTCCTCGCCCATGGACAGAAGCTCTGACTTCCCGAGCACTCGAACGGGCTGGCTAGTCCAAATATTCTCCCATGAACCAAGCGCTCCCATGGACATGAGCTTTGACTTCCCGAGTGCTCGCCGACCGAACAGACTGGTCGGTCGAAATGTTCTCCCATGAGTCCGGCAAAGACGCAGAAAACTGACTGAGGCTGCCAGAATCTGTAAGGAATAAAAACCCAAAGTTAAAATTCTACGAAGACAGGAACAGAAAATCTGAGGCGCAAACGCGAGACTGAAGTCATGAACTCCAGACGCGGAGTTAATCGATGTAGAGAATATAGATCCAAACACAGTCTGATTTTATACTTGCGTCCAAGATGTTAGACGTTAGGCATAAGTCAAGAACGCAGACATGGATCTTAAAAAATTGCCCGAGGTAACTTCAAGACACAGAGTTCGCCACACTCGCGTCTGAGACGCAGGGGTTGCCACATCCAGATCTAGAGGTCTCAAAAGAGCACACTTAGAATTCTTTAAGTCAAGAACCCCAAATGCGATCTTCATATACAAAACTCGCATTTCAAGATCCAAACGCAGAGTTCATCACACTCGCGTCTAAAGAACTTGAGACTTAGAGTTTAAAGTCAATAAGCTCGCATTTAATCAAGAAATTTGAAAGGCGCGTCTACATAATAGGGTACGTCAATCAGATTTCAAGAGAAAATCAAGAGATAGAATCTCTTCATGGACGGGGAAGACAGAACTTCAGAGAGACTGAGTATTTCATGGCAAAAGACGGTTCCTACCCGAGGAAGAATTCTCTAGAAGTTGGACTTCATTTGTCAAGGCACGACTGTAAAAGCACTTAAAACAATGCTTTTTTATTTTGAAATCAGTTGTCAGTGATAATTGATAGGTAGTAAAAAGTGCATATTTATCAATACATTTATTATCACATTTTCATATTTATTCCTATAATTTTGCACATTTACTAATATTTTATTATTTATTGTGTGCAGGCCTTGAGTAATTAATTAAATAAAGAATAAAGCCTTAAAAGAAGCCCAAAAGCCCATGTTCAAGCCCAATGCAAAAGTTGCAATTATCAAATGTCAAAGTTGCAATTACCAATTTCAAAAATTGCAAATACTAAAAGAAGAGGGAAAGGATAGACTTCTATTCAACCCTAAATGCTTGCAGGATGAGGATAAAAGCCAAAGAAGGAGAGTGCAAAGATAACAAATTCGTTGTTAAAAGATATTGGAAGATTTGAATTTAGGGTAACTTGCTTCCCAAGTTATCCCGAAATCTCAAAATAAAGAGTCAGGATACAACTTCCAGAAGGATAAACCCAGATGGACGGACCAGAGGAGGCCACGCGCAAAAGCGCGTGGCCAGGGACACAGATAAGGCCGCGGAAACACGGCCCAAGCCGCGTTTCCGCGGCCATCCTGACGAGTCTGCTGATAAGTTTTTTTCGAGGAGTCGTACCAGTACTCTACTTCTTCCAGCTCCTATAAATACCCCTGCAGAGTAACAGAGAAGGCGTCCAGCGCAGTACAGAGCCAAATCTAGGATTTTTCTTAGGCTTTGTAGTTTGTAAATTAGGTTTTTTATTTTCTTTTTTTAATTTTTATTTTTCCTTTATGTAACTGAGAGTAGAGAATGCTTTCATGGAGGAAGGAGATCATGCTTGTACTGAGGTGACATCGGTGTAAGTCAAACTTTTCTTCCATTGTTAATAGAATCAACTCAAGGTTTGTTTTTGTTCTTCTATTCTTGTTTTATTTTATTTTTTCTCTCTGATGTCTTGCAAACCATGAGATCTGATCGCTTCGAGACTGCTTAGCCGAAGAAGTGCCCTTAATGGCCTATGGTGATGAACAAGCCTTCTCTTACTAGTATAGTTTGTCTTTTCTTTTCGTAGTGTAGATCGAGAAGGGGGAAGATCCTATACGCCATGCTTGAATGCCTTCAAAGACAAGGTAAGTCGTTGCAACGGATCAAAGGTAAACAGGGCAGAAGAGGTAGGTATGTGTTTTTTTTAGTTTATAGTTTTCTTTCTTTTATTTCTATAGTTTAGATAACCAACACAACATCTTTCTAATCTCTTTCACACTTCTTCATTGTAAATACCATTGTAAATAACAAAATAAATAAAAAAAGAGATAACTTACTAAACAAGCTTCCATCGCTAGTCCCTCCCTGAGGATCACGACCCGCATAGCATTGCTACAGCGGATAGAATTGAGCACCTTGCACATCTCTATTTCTAAATCTAAAATTCTGTATTTTGTGTGTAGGAAAAACTCAATCAAAATTTTGGCGCCGTTGCCGGGGAGGGACGGTAAGTATTCTCTAAAAAATAAAAAATAAATAAATAACTAATTCTTTTATTCTTTCTGTTTGCAGGTTTGGAGAACAGGAAAACTAACAAGCAGCAAGGACATATAGCAACTCTGTGCCTTTGCCCTTGAAGGCAGAGCAACAGGGCCTACTACAGAGCCGCGGTTCTGCGGCAAAAGCCGCGTTTCCGTGGCCTGAGTAGTTCACTACTTACCCTGTTTTTTGCAGGTTGCTGCTACTTTCAAATCTGATTTACTACTCTGTTAAAATTTGCTCTGTGATAAACCTGTACACTGCTAATTAATTAACAGTAACCCATTTGTTGAAAAATAAAAAAAATTAGACTCTTGCATCTTAAGCACGTGTCTATTTAATTTTTTTTAATTTTTGTTGAAGAGTGCTGGAAACAAGGTACGTTCGCATTGCATATAGACTAGGAAGCACCCTTGGCTGATTTTCTGCTTTGAGTGAATATTTGTCTACTGCTTTACACGTGCACTAAATTGACTTAAGGGCTTGTCCTATAAATAAGATAAGGTGGGGATTTCATCACCCTTCCTTGGTCCACAAATAATCTCCTCACTCACTAACCCAAGCCTAACTAAAAATTAGTAGACGTTGGCCCTAGGGACATCTCGGACTCAATTAAGAGATTATCCTAAGGGGGAACAGTGTTGGAATTTGACTCCTGCCAAATCAGTGTCTAGGAAGGGGATTGAGGGCCGAAAACCCGAAGATTGGTGGTTATTTAATTAAGGAACGTCTTTGACGGAAAACCTTCAACCAATTTGCTCTGACCTGGCTGATTAACTTGTGGTCAAAGTCTACACCCTACCTCCCGTGGACAGTCTAACCAGTTAGGAGTCGTTTAGGTCGTAAGTCTACCCTAACTTAGGTTAGAAGTTTTTTTTGTTTGCTTATTTGTTTATTTTCTTTCTCTTTGTTTGTGTTTTATTTGTGATATGGCTTATAACAACAATTTTTTCAATTTTAATAATAATCCATATTACACATCAACCTCTTTTTCGGATATTACCAACCCGGCATATCATAACTTTAACCAACCTAGTGTGCCAGATTGGTCTTATCCGAATCATTACATGCCCCAGTCCCAATACTATGAACAAGACTGAAATAATCATCACTACTCTTCACAGAGTCAATGGGGATACAACGCCCCTGAGCCATATTATCAACCACCTGTTCAACCATTATCTTCATATACTTCTTTTCCACATCACCAATGTTTCAGTCCTCCAATGATCCATTTGATGGGTTAGAAGAAAAAGTGGATCGTTTGCAAGATATAATGAATGATCAAATTTCTAGACTTTCAAACATTCTTGAGCTAACCAACCAAGTTGATAGGAACCAAGAATCATTCTGTCTAGAAGACCTTGATCAAAATTCAATTTCATCACATCAATATGAACTTGATCAATCCCAATCCTTGGACAAATTGGCTAGTTTTAATTTCAATGAGATTGAATTAGATTGTGAATGTGAACCCGATCCCCAACTTTGCGATTCAGTTTCCATCTTCGAATATATGTTGACTCCGGTATTCTTACCCAATTTGGACCAATTTTCTGAGCCAACATTTATTTCCGTACCCATAGATCATGAAATTGAATCACCCATTTTTGATGATCATCATATTGAACTTGACCAATTTCATACTTTTGAAAGTCCCATTGACAAATTGGCAAGTTCTCATTTTTATGAGATTGAATCCAATGAGATATGTGACCTTGATTCTCAAATTTGTTGTGATCGAGTTCAAATTCCCGAATCAATATTGACTCCTGTTCTGTTACCCGATTTAGGTAATATTTTAGAGTCAGTTTTGATTCCCACACCTGTCATTCTTGAACTTGAATCACCAATATTAAGTCACATTCCATTGTGAGAAAATAATTGTGGACTTGAGTTTCAACTTCTTGACTTGGACACACTTCTTGAACCGAGCTCGACTCCTGAACCCTTACTTGATTTAAGTTTCTTTCCTGAGTCGGTATTCGTTCCCATACTTCTGACGTCTAAGTCAATCATTCCATCTTTTCACACTCCATTTTGGGACAAGGCGGTTGACACAATTGACTCTGAAAATAATTATGAAATTTAAAAATTTGATCGGGTGGAATTGTTAAAAAATGATCATACATACATTTTAGTGGGTTATACAAGAGAAATTTCTGGTGGGTTCCTCCGAATACCACATTATCTTGATTGGGTAGCAACGCTTGGCCCAATTAGACCAC
The DNA here is from genome assembly GCA_038442645.1 of Agave tequilana. Classification (NCBI taxonomy): domain Eukaryota; kingdom Viridiplantae; phylum Streptophyta; class Magnoliopsida; order Asparagales; family Asparagaceae; genus Agave; species Agave tequilana. The sequence continues at coordinate 38,458 of JAVJIF010032617.1, read as the reverse complement.
CACCGGAACCACCACCTTGAGGTAATATTTGCCTTCCCTTTCTTCTTTTTCATGCATACATGCATACATTCATACATTGAGGACAATGCATGAGATAAGTGTGGGGGGGAGGTTTTACTAACATGCTAACATAGGTAGAAACTAACAATTTGCTATAAAAAAAAAGGACAATATTTTGACTTATCTTTTGAAAGAAATCTAAGTTAGTCTTAAGAATTAGGAAAATCATGATTAGGATTTCTAAAAATTTGGTCAAAATAAATAAATTGTTGAATTTTTAGGTATAGGAGGAGAAATTGAATAAGTAATTAGTCTTAATTTTTACCTTAATGAAATGTGCATACCTAATACATTTACATATCTAGGATTCTAAGACAAAGACTCTTGTGCCCTATAAAAAAAAAAAGAGGAAATGCGCTAATTAAGCTGGATACATGTGCCTCAAGAAGCATAAATATTCACGCCTAAAGGTGATTGTATAAATAAAGGCCTTAGTTTTGTGGCCTAATTCACTCGAATCCTTAAGTCCGTGGGGTGTCTTCTCACCTGGTGCCCTAAAGCCGACCAGTTTGGGAGCCACCGACTTTAAGTTCGCTACATGGGTGGATTAGAAAGCCTAAGGAAACTAAGAAAAATTACTTTTATATGTATTAACACATCTAATAGTCAATTAGTTAGGTATGAGGGCCTCAAGAAGCCTTTATGCTTACACGAAAGAAAATTAGATGAGTTATACATATTAAAAAAAGAAAAAAATAATAATAATAAAGAGGCATGAGAGTCCAAGTTAAGGAATTCCTAGTAAAAATTCACAAAGATGCATATGACTTAAGGTAACGAAAAAGACTATACAAAAATTCAATTTTGATCCTTACCTAAAAAGGAAAACAATTTACTATATAAAGACTAAGTTTAAGAATGAATAAAAATGATAATCCTAAAACTTATAGACTACTTAGTCTCTTCAAACATATTTCAAATATTTTCCTTTTTTATGGATTTTGTGGGTGTAATCCGCTGAAAACCCTCACGAGACAACACTCGTCCTCTAGGGTAACCTAGGGGTTTAACGGCTTGTTGCACATGCTAAGTGCAACCGTGATTCCTACGAAAGTGAGTTAGCTAGATTAATTTTTCTTTTCTTTCTGATTTTTACTCGAGGACGAGCAAAAAGATAAGTGTGGGGGTGTGATAGGTAGTAAAAAGTGCATATTTATCAATACATTTACTATCACATTTTCATATTTATTCCTATAATTTTGCACATTTACTAATATTTTATTATTTATTGTGTGCAGGCCTTGAGTAATTAATTAAATAAAGAATAAAGCCTTAAAAGAAGCCCAAAAATCCATGTTCAAGCCCAATGCAAAAGTTGCAATTATCAAATGTCAAAGTTGCAATTACCAATTGCAAAAATTGCAAATACTAAAAGAAGAGGGAAATGATAGACTTCTATTCAACCCTAAATGCTTGCAGGATGAGGATAAAAGCCAAAGAAGGAGAGTGCAAAGATAACAAATTCGTTGTTAAAAGATATTGGAAGATTTAGATTTAGGGTAACTTGCTTCCCAAGTTATCCCGAAATCTCAAAATAAAGAGTCAGGATACAACTTCCAGAAGGATAAACCCAGATGGACGGACCAGAGGAGGCCACGCGTAAAAGCGCGTGGCCAGGGACACAGCTAAGGCCGCGAAAACGCGGCCCAAGCCGCGTTTCCGCGGCCATCCTGACGAGTCTGGCGATAAGTTTTTTCGAGGAGTCGTACCGGGACTCTACTTCTTCCAGCTCCTATAAATACCCCTGCAGAGTAACAGAGAAGGGCATCCAGCGCAGTACAGAGCCAAATCTAGGGTTTTTCTTAGGCTTTGTAGTTTGTAAATTAGGTTTTTTTTATTTTCTTTTTGTTGTAATTTTTATTTTTCTTTATGTAACTAAGAGTAGAGGATGCTTTCATGGAGGAAGGAGATCATGCTTGTACTGAGATGATATCAGTGTAAGTCAAACTTTTCTTCCATTGTTAATAGAATCAACTCAAGGTTTGTTTTTGTTCTTCTATTCTTGTTTTATTTTTGTTCTTCTATTCTTATTTTATTTTATTTTTTCTCTCTGATATCTTGCAAACCATGAGATCTGATCGCTTCGAGACTGCTTAGCCGAAGAAGTGCCCTTGATTGCCTATGGTGATGAACAAGCCTTCTCTTGCTAGTATAGTTTGTCTTTTCTTTTCGTAGTGTAGATCGAGAAGGGGGAAGATCCTATACGCCATGCTTGAATGCCTTCAAAGACAAGGTAAGTCGTTGCAACGGATCAAAGGTAAACAGGGCAGAAGAGGTAGGTATGTGTTTTTTTTAGTTTATAGTTTTCTTTCTTTTATTTCTTTAGTTTAGATAACCAACACAACATCTTTCTAATCTCTTTCACACTTCTTCATTGTAAATACCATTGTAAATAACAAAATAAATAAATAAAGAGATAACTTACTAAACAAACTTCCATCGCTAGTCCCTCCCTGAGGATCACGACCCTCATAGCCATTGCTACAGCGGATAGAATTGAGCACCTTGCACATCTCTATTTCTAAATCTAAAATTCTGTATTTTGTGTGCAGGAAAAACTCAATCAATAATCTTCGAAGAAGATTGAAAGAAAGTATGGAAGTTTTGAGCTCTTTTTGTTCCTCAGAACACATGCCCTTGAAGAGAAAATAAACAATCAAGATGAAGTCCCTCAGAGTGTATGCTCATAAAGGAAAACAGTCGAGATAAAGGACTATTAAGAGGTTGAGGCCTATTTTTAGGCAAACCATAAGACTTATAATTAATGGCGTAAAAATCAAAGCTATCAGCTTTAATTCCCGAATGGATATCAAATCCAGTGTGAAGGTGACACGTGGATTGTTAATCCGGGAAACACTAATGACACAAGTCTCTAACCGTCAACGCTGACTTGGCATTAAAAAATCCAACAAGATCTTTAAGACAGATTGCATGTGACGCTTTGGAGGCTACGTCCTAAAGTCCGCGTCCTTTCAGAAGACTTGAAGGCTGCGTCCTGAAGTTCGCGTTCTTGCACAGACTCAAAGGCCGCGTCCATAAATCTGTGACCTTCCACAAACCTGAGGGTGGCGTTCCTTTTGTCTAACTGAAGAAGCCACAACCGCGTCTCCTTAGTGATCCAGATCCGCGTCCTCTTAATGATCCAGAGTCGCGTCTCTTCAGCGAGCCAGAATCACATTCCTCAACAATTCAGAGTTGCATCCTGAAGCCCCCGTCCTTTCGTAAAACTGGAAGGTTGCGTCCCCTTTATCAAATTGAAGAACGCAGGTTTGTGTTTCAGAGCCGCCTCCTCTCAAAGGGCCAGAGTCGCGTCTCTCTTGAGAGCCGAGTCGCGTTCCCACCAAATAGCTAAGAGTCGCGTCTTTCTTGATGCGCTAGAGCTGCGTTTCCATTAACAGTTTAGAGTCGTGTCTCCACTACAAACGAGAGCCGCATCTCAATGGCGAACCCAGTGCGACCTGAGTTTATCATTCATGCATCTTTCTTGATGCGCTAGAGCTGCATTTCCATCAACAGTTCAGAGCCACGTATCCATTACAAACGAGACCCGCGTCTCAATGGTGAACCCAGTGAAACCTGAGTTTATCATTCGCTGGTCTTTCTTGATGAGCCAGACCCTCGTCTCCATCAATAGTTCAGAGTCGTGTCTCCACTATAAACGAGAGCTACGTCTCAATCACAAACTTAGTGTAGCCTGACAGTCAAGGGTTGCGACTATGAAAGCTGAGTTATCCAAGCAACAAAAGGTCCGTCTGATTCTCAAAGACAAAGAAAGGATAAAGACGAGATAAGAATTTGATAACTTTTATTATTTGACTCAAAAAATAATAAAAGTAACACAGAACACTCTCTTATTTGACAAATGGAGTGTTATAGAAAAATGGGGAAATATAAAAAAGGAGGATGAAGGCTAATAATTCTGCTCCGCCAAAGAATGGATCTGTTCTTGGAGACGCTGCATCTCCTGCTGACGTGCCTTCTCGGCTTCCACCAAAGCTAGAACCCGCAACTCTTTCTCTGATAAGAATCTCTTCGTAGTCAGCTGTGTCTGAAGAGACTCCAACCTGGAGGAATGAGCAGCAAGATTTTCTTGAACCTGCGTCTTGACAGTTTCTAGCTCTTTCAGCTTTTTTTCTAGTGATAGCAAGTTTCTGCTCGTTGACTTGAATCAAGACTTGCGCCTTAGCAATAGTAACCTGAGTAGTGGCGATAACTTGCTCCACATTTTGGATGACGACCTCAGATCCCTTCAAATCATCAACCAGTCTTTGGTATCAGCTTGGAAGGTCTGGAGATGACGGGCCTCTTCAGCCATTTGCTCCGCCATCTCTCTTCGCTCGTGTTCTTGAGCGGCAAGGAGCTTACTCAGCATTGACCGAGCCTCACCACCGAGCTAGCTTTCTCCAAGGTCTTTAGCTCCCTCAGGCATATCCCCAGCTATTCAACCAGCATCAGATATACCTTAGCTTGCTCAGGACTTCCAGTGTGACAGATGTTCTCAATTTGATTCTCAAAAAGCATCCAAGCAAACTCGAAGGAACTTCCTCCAGAAAGGACCAACTCAATGCAAGACTTCATAGAAGTAAAAAATTGTTGCATCATTTGATGCTCTAGTTCTTCCATGATATCGGTCGCTGGAGATAACCCCGCCGGTACACTCCCAGATCCCCTTTCTATGAAGGTACGGGTAGCATCCATAGAGACGGAAGCTAACTCAACTTGCGCAGGGGTGAGGCCGACAACAGGCTCGTCCGATGCTGAATTCGTGACCAACACTTCCGGAATGGTTATTGTTGTGGTAGCCTCTACAATAACAGGGGTAACAACAAACTCCACAACACTGGGTTCACCGGCCGAAGTCTGAACTGTGATGTCTTCTGCGCCAAGGCTCGCCATGGGATCCTCTACTTGAGCTACCCTAGTGCTCTCTACAACCATAACATTAATGTCAGTGGTAACAATGAGAAGGAGAGTATTCAGTACATCTTTATTCTTTTACCAAGTTGAGGATCTGAAGATGGCAAATCTCTAGATAAGCCACTTGGGGATGAGGGTTCCCCGATCTTAGTGGATACACCCTCATGAGGCACCCCGGTAGTAGGAACTTCGAGACCCTTCTGTTGGGCCAGCTCCTGAATCATCTCCTCAATGTGAGAAGAAGTTGTGGCTTCAATACTGGTAGCCACCCTGTAGAAGAAAGTTAAAAGGAAGCGTTAAAGCACTTTCCCAATCTAATGGAAAAATAATCAAGGAGGATAGAAGAAATACCCTCAGTGGTATCAATCTCTCCTGTTGGCAAAACCATCACAGGGACATACGCCTACATCTCTTCCTCTAATATATGCGAGAATTTGCTCGTGTCAGGAAGAGCAGGTTCATCACCGAAGTTGACTTCTTCGCCAGAATAATATTCATGCTTCTCAGACGACGAAGACGATAATCGGACCCAAGAAGTCTCAGTGATCAGGGCTTTACCATTGAGAACCCTGGTAGTAGGGCTGGGCTCAACAACCCGTGAGGTAGGCATCAACACGCTGGGAGACCCAGGCTATTGCACCTCCGCCCTTCTCACTTGAGCTGAAGAAGGTTCAGGCTGAGTTAAGACTCCCAAAATCTCAACATCATCCCTCTCCACCAAGTCAACTTCAGGTCGCTCGACCTCTTCAGCCATGACGGGTTCGCCCATAGGCTCTCCCTCTGCTAGGATCGCGGGCCTCTATTACGCAGACCTCGAGAGCCAATAGTGGGGACTTCCTCCTCCTCGTCTTCTTCTTCCTCCTTCTGCTCCTCAGCACCAGAAGGGACTACTTCAGGCATCTAGGTCAAAACTTCAGCCTCAGATCCTCTCCTAGCTTTCTTCGGGCTGCGCTCACCCTGGGAAGTTGAGCCACGAGGACGTTTGGCCACAGCTTGCTGACTCCTTCTGGTAGATTGTTCCTTGGTTGCTATTACTCGAGGCTCCGGCTCTGTAGCTGTTGCCCTTGTTCGGTTGACCTCCCTCCTAGACTCCATCCCTCCTCCCCTCCTGTTTACCTCTCAGCTTCTTGGTACTCGGTCATACCTCGTACGCATTTTTTAGAATCCAACTTGGCTTTATAAGATGCCTTGATGCTCTTGATGCAAGAGGTATTTATTCTGAAGCCAGGCACCTTGCTAGCAAGGAAGTTCCATGTGCAGAAACTGAGGCTGGTATAACAATTAGGCATCTTGTGAGACAGGCTCAAAATAGCTCTCATCCCTCTAGCTACACTGTAGTACCACGACCGAGCACCTTCAAAAGGTTGCTACTAAAGTGGAGTCTAGTATTAGGGTTGCCGACATATAATTGATCATAACCAAACAGTCGAGCAAAATGACTTGGCATGTAAGGCTCAATCGTACATGAGTCACCTTGTCGGAAGATCAGATTTTCAAGCCGAATATTGATCAGCCACCAGAAAACTCCAGATGGCAGCCTTATAAAGTCATCTGGTCCCGCAAGGTCAGCAAAGTAATCCCCGTAGGACGCACCAGAAATCTCAGAAAAGCAACAGTCGAGCTGATAATTCGAGCTGCTCAGAATGGATTTTCAAACAAAGTACATATAGTACTGAGGCCAGCTTGAATTCTCCAGCCTCTGCACGAAAGGAATGAAGCCTTCAGAGGGAGACACCGCCGTCATCAATGAAGGGCAGTGTATAACGTACCAGGCCATCAGGTACATATATGGAAGCTCGACTTTTGGGTTAGGAGTCCTCACTTCTGGCCTTCCTTCTAAATCTACCACTGGCCTGCCCTGGGAGCTACAATGGCCTCCACTTGGCACAGGCTTTTGGACAGCGCTTGCAACCCACTCTAAATCCCAGATACCATCACCGAGAGAAGGGAGATTGACTTTCCGTGTGCTAGTAGGACCGCTGGGTACACCACGTCGGCAACGATTACTTCATGCGGTAGCGTTGGCACCACATAACACTTCAGTCATAACATGAGGAACCGCCAATAGAGCCCGGTCAGAGATGAAAATTCGGGCCTGATGGTGAAAACTTTCAAAAATCGTGTCAGGTTTGAAAGTGTTCTCATTCGACTCGGTGGTGTAGGAGCTGGTGGAGGCATTGATCCTCTCAGCGATTTCTTCATTAGTGCAGGGGGCCAGACTAGTCACTGGGCTAGATTTTTCATTTATGTTGTTGAACAGATAGCTCGCCCAGGACATCTACTTAACGCCCCTGTTCCTCCAGGTGGTTATATGCCTGCAGATATGAAAGTGGCACAACACTTTCCAATATGTCTAGTACATCTGGGGCTCCTCTTTTCCTCAAGAGGTGAAGCTCCTCAGAGGTCGGGACGTACTCTTCATAAGGGGCATCTCCCATTACTAGCCCCAAAACTTCATATAGCTTATGTAGAGTGAGCCCCATCTCTCCGACTGGAGTAAGAAATGTGCCCGTCAGGGGATTGTAACGCTCTAAGGCGCCATAAAAGTTGTGAGAGCTCTACAGGAGGCCATACTGCATGGCCCTAACCAAGTGGTATAAACCCACTTGTGTCAGCAAACTCCTGAGTTCAGAAAGAACAAATCCAACCATCCTGCTCCACCATGACTTGTCGGTAGAGTGGACCCACCCGAGCAGACGAAAGTCAGCGGGAAAATCACCCCCACCTTCAGGAATTGTTGATGAAGGTGGCGGCCAACTGAGGGGTTTCTCCTTTTGGTTACTCGGCCCTGACTAACCCAGAAAATAAACCGAATACATCTTTCCCGTGGCCAACAGGGTATGCTTCTTTTGTACCCAATTTGCCAAGAGACACACTGGAGACAAACCTGGAAAGCTCCCACTCCATCGCGCGATGTACTGACATGTGCTGAAGATAGGACAAGGGGTACATCCTCTCCATGTTGGGAAGGAAGAATCTTAAGTCCCCTATCTGGCGGAGCACTTATAGCCTCCATCACACAAGATCATATCTTCCTCAGTGATGGCGTCACCAAAGAAGAAGCAAGGTTTCCTCAACAGAGCGCAGGAATCCGACTCGAATAGCCCATCAGAATAATCTCCTGAAGGGTCAGCATACTGGCTTTGTTGATCCTATCCTTTCGCTCTCCTTTGACTTATCAGTAGTCACAGGAGCAATCCTCTGGAGCACAAAGGTCAAATTTGGGTCAGCGCCACCTATGTATCCAAAGTGGTACTTCTTGGACAAAGGAATAGAAGAATATCGCATTGTTAAGAGGGCAACACACATTCAAAAATTTAAAAGAAAATGGCTAATGGTTAAGTGTTTGAAACTCAAACACGAAAATGAATCCAGACGTAGAAATCAGCAAAACCCGCGTCTAAGCTCAAAGACGCGAGGTTCACATGAAGCCTGCATTTTAAATCCACAACTTAGAAATTTTTTTAAGTGTTGGAATTGAAAGTACACCTAGAGGAGGGGTGAATAGGTGTAAGGCTAATCTAATGAACAATAATACGGAAATTAAAAACTTAATGCAACACACTTAGTGTAACCAACGAGTGTAGCCGAATTCCCGGTGAAGGGCTCTGGACTAACTCCTCTGAATTCCTCTAAATAAGAGTTGAGGTGCTATATGAAGCTCTCTTGGTTAAACACAAGTATGGACACACACAAACAACACAAGCATGTATATGATATGATAATATGAATCAATGTACAATGTAAGAGAGAGAGAGAGTAAGAGAAAGTGGATCAAACGCAAACAACAAGATATGTTTCGAGGTTCGAGCACACAGCTCTACATCCCCACCTTCACACAGAAGGATTTCCACTAACTCGTCCACACAGGACTTCCCATACAAGGAACCTCCACTGAGGATTTGGGGCTAATACAATTGGGAGTACACACTCCTCTCTCTAACAATTACAACCTCTACACTTAGAGGCAAGGCACAAAGCTAAACAAAGATCAACCTCACAAATGAGGGATAGGCACAAAGCCACCACTCCAATAATCACCTCTTCACTAAGAGGGATATAAACACAAATAAAGGAGTGTTTACAAATTGGTGATCTCAAAGATCACAAACCAATTCTTTCTCACAAAATAAAGATCCTATAGATAGGACAGAATGATAAGCTCAAGTGTGAGAAAACAAGGAGTTTGGAAATCAAAAACTCAAAGAAAATACTTGGGAAACTTCTAGGATATAAAGGAAATGAAGAACAAAAATAAATCCCAAAGACTTCTCTTTTTCTTTAATTTTTCTAACTCTTTAAAACAAATGAAGATAGATCTTTTAGCTCTAAAAACTCTTTTGAAAACTAGTGTTAAAACACTTGTAAAGATGGAAATTTTGCTCTTGAAAATTCTTGTTGAAAACCAACTCAACTATGGGGTATATATAGCCCTCTATGAAATCTGCCCGTTGGCAGCTGGCAAGGGCAAATTTGCCCTTCCGGTCGACCGGCCGGTCGACCGGCCAACGGTCAAGTTTATGACCGTTGAGCCTACCAGTCGACCGCCCGGTCGACCGATCCTGGATTCAGAGAGCAACGGCTCTCTGGCCGGTCGACCGCCCGATCGACCAAAGCCGGATACCTAAAGCAGACTCTCTGTCCGGTCGACCGCTCAGTCGACCGGAGGCTTTTCCAGCGAGCAGGGCTCTCTGGCAGTCGACCGACCCAGCCACCCCAGCTTGGCTGCGTGCACGCTCTGTGCTCGTCAGTCGACCGGCCCGGTCGACCGCCCACTGCTACGGTCGACCGGTCCGGTCGACCGGCAGTCAGCCAGTCCAGCTTAATCAGGTCTTAAAAACTTAGATTTTTATTATTAATTAAATCACATAAAAACACATAAATTCTACAAAAAACAGTTCATATTATATCTTTGAAATGCAAACATGTTTGAGTAAAAATCAAATCATGTTACAAACATTTTGAACCATTTTTGTGACTTGAAAAATTTGCCTTAAACCAAAAACGGTATTTTTCTAAAAACCAAACTTCTAAAGGAAATACAGTTTTTCTATAAACTTGTATAAATACAAAAACTTGATATTGAAACAACTTTGAAGCATATAGTATATGGATAGAATCCAATATACATGAAAGGTATTATATCTATGTTTTTGACATTAAATCCAAAAATAAGTTTTGTTAAAATACAAAACTCCAAACTCATGAAGTAGACTATCAAAATAAGTTTTTCTAAGTATGTGAAGCATAGATGTATACAGATCAAATCTAATATATATTAAACCATGTAAACTTGTTTTGATTCTATATATTCATGAAAATCAAGATAGGTTAAACCGAAAACCAAAACCAATAAACATGAAACTTAAAACAAGTGTGTGTTGTGAACTTGAGCATATCATACTATCTAATCTTTACAATGGATCTAAACTAAATCTTAACTAAACAAACCGAAGCTTTCTTATAAAACGCCGTCTCTAAGTCGACTCGATCCAAACGTGATCCACCGAGCTTGACTCCAACCGAGTGCTAGATATGAACTTTGACACTCGAGCTCTTGAATCACCATGTGAAAGCTCCAAAACACTTTTGTTGAAGCTAATCACCTACTAATATCTTGATCAAATATCTGAAACTAAATATCACAAGATTATTAGTAAACTATAACTACATGAGTTAATCATCATCAAAACTAGAGTGGAAGGCCTCTAGGCCAACAATCTCCCCCTTTTTGATGATGACAAAACTCATGGAGTTATATATGCATGGATTAAAGTTAAGCTTCAAATAAGCTCCCCCTTAACTCATGCATAGCAATAAACAATAAGATATGCAATGAATGCTATAAAAGTAAACATGCTTTTGATACCAAATTTTAAAATAAACATGTTCTTAAAGAAAATGTTGCTCTTGATATCAATAAAAATTCTTAAAAAAAATGTTGCTCTTGATACCAATAAAAACTTCAATGAGAACTCTTAATACCAAAAAAATAATATTAAAACATGTTCTTGATACCAATAAAAACAACAAAACAATATGCTTTTGATACCAATATCAACAAAGCACAAAACATAAAAACAAATCTTTTAAATAAACATGCATATATACTAAAATACTTCTCCCCCTTTTTGTTAATCATCAACATAGGGGTTAAAGTAAACAATAAAATAATGTTCTCCCCCTTTTTGTCCGAAACAAAAATCAACAAGGGGTGAAATCAAATTAAAATATTATGATACCAATTGAAAAAATATATATCAATTTAGTGCAAAGGTATACATAGAAACATCATGATACCTAATGATGATACCAATTGAAAATAAACTAAACATTTTGAAGATACCAAAAAAATTTAATACCAAATTGAAAGATATAAATATATAGGTAATCTAGATTGTAAAAATATGTACCAATTGAAAATATTTTACATTTTTTATACCAATTTGAAAAACATAAACCAATCTTTTTGGTAAAACATTTAACACATTTTGCAATAAGGATATCAAATAGAGAATAATATCAATTTAACATTTTTGATACCAATATTGAAAATGAAATATATATCAATTGAAAATAATTTTCATTAGGAGCGTATGATACCAAAACAAAGTCAAAATCATTTTTCAATCATTTTTTTCAACATAAAGCGTGGGAGTAAAAATACCAATCGTAAACAAAACCGATTGAAAGGTAAAACATGAATTTTCTCCTTCTTTATGAAATACAAATAAAAATGATGCATAAGCTTGTATAGGATACCAATTTAAAATAATTGTCATTAAGGATAAAATCAAGCTTAGCTTAACATGGTTTGTGCTTTAAGATATAAAGATATAATAATCACAATCAAAAAGTAAATACATATATATGTGTTTTGATTGCATATATGTATGAAAAGTAAATACCAATAGAAATTGATACTATTTGAAGTGTAAGCATACACATATAACAAAAATATATGAGTATACAAAATGAATGTCAATAGTGATACCAATTGAAAAGATACAATAATACCAATTGAAACTATAATGAGAATCAAGTGTATAACTCATACTTCCTGCCACATATTTCATGCACATGTTTATAATAGATTTTCAATAATGAGCATACAAGGCATGGTCGCCCAACCAACCGCCCTTGAAAGGGTAGGGGTTTTGAAAAATAAGTTTGAAAATGATTATAACATGTTTGAAAACTCTACCAAATGAAGAATACCGCAACTAGTTTTATGAAAAACTTGAAAACTAGTACGAAATCCTTCAAGTAAGGAATAAAACAAGAATATATTCCATAAAACATGAAAATCACATGATCATCAAACACTTAAAGGTCTATAAGCACATATAGTCTCATCAAAAAATAAATCATGTGTAAACAAGAATGATGTGAGTGTATAAGAATAATGTGAAAGATAAAGTCATGAAAATAGGCAATAAGCTCAATGTGAAATTCCTTAAAACATTAAAACCATCAAAACTAGAAATCCTTCAAGGTATATGTATGTTTTGTACAAACTAGAGTACACATACATATCCAAATATGAACGAGTCCACAAAAGTATATGCATAAAGGCAAGTGGCTCAAGGATGTATATGTATAACTAATAGTTTAGACAAAATTGACATATACATAAAGTTTAAGCATAAACATGAAAACATGTCAAAAATATGGAATACAAATCAAAATGTATGAATCATCAAAACTAGGCTATACTAGTACATCTAATAAGTACAAATGAGCAATCAAGCACAAACATATAATAATCTATTTGTGGCTCACTAGTTGTACAAGTATATACCTAAGTTTTAATGAAAACTAACATCTAAATATGTAGTCAAAACATGAAGCATAAAACAAACTCATAAATATACATATGATCATTATGTAAATGCACATGTGTTAGAACTGAGACATACACATTAGTTAAACTCAAGTGAGAACACAAAATATAAATCCATATTAAACATGGGTGATCTCAAATACTAATCATGCATATCACAAGTCTAATAATCATGACATTTAACATACTAATCATGAAACATTAAAACATGCTAAAAATGAATAATATGAAAGCATGTAAACATAATAGGAGTTAGAGATCGATACTAAAACTAATAGGACACATCTCTATATCTCCAAACCATGGTGGTCCTTCCACCAAACTCCCCTTGAAAGTGATGCATCCAAATTGTCCTCTTTAAGCTTGGAAAGCATCCACCTCAAGGCACCAACACTCTCACATCAAGTGAGAGCCCACACCTACATCAAATTAAATAGGAGTGGTCTTTGGTACCCATACTCTTTTGGGTCCATGGGGTTAGCACCTTTTCTAACCCAAACAAATTTATTTACTAAATTAGAATCATGTATCCTATCATAACAAAATTTAGTAAGGTGGCCCTTACGTTCACAATGTGTACAAGTGTAAACATGAGCATACATAGTGTGATGAGTGTGAACGTGAGGAGCTTGTGTATGCCGTGGTTTGTGTGCATGCATAGGAGGAACTTATTTCTTTCGAAACATAGATTCCAAACGTGTGTGGTTCATGGCACTATGGCTCAAAGTGGAGACCAAACAATCAACACTCTTCTTTAACAAACAAATATCAGTTTCAATTATAGAAGAGGTGCATGCAATAGGTAAGATAGATGATGAAGCTACACTAGCATGACAAACATGTGAATCAAAATCATTTTTCAAAGAAATGTTCTTCTTAGAAATCAAATCCAATTCTTTTGAAATAGAAATAATTTTGTTTTTCAAAGAATTATTTTCTTTTACAACAAAATCAAGTTTTGAAGTTAAGATCTCATTTTTCTTCAAAACCTCATTGGAATCATTTTTATTTTTCAAAATTTCATTTTCTTTTAGAGCAAGGTCAAGTTTGGATTTCAATGAATCCCTTTCATTAGAAATCTCCACTTTCTCTTGCAAAATCAAATCTAGTTTTGAACACAAATCCTTATTTTCTTTGTTAAGTCCAAAACTTTTTTTTTCAAAGCCTTATATTTTTCAAGGAGGTTCTCACAAACAATAAATAGTTCTTCATTCAATTCATCGGCATCAATATATTCATCACAAGAAGAACTAGCACTATCTAGTTAAGTGTCCGAATGTACCTCAAGGGAGTCATTTCCTTGGACCATGAAACAACGTTGGTCGGACTCTTCTCCACTAGATTCCTTCTCTATTTGGATTGGCAATTGAAGCTTTGGAGAGGTCAAGATGTTCCACACTGCAAAGGTAAAAACACAATGAGAAACCATATTTAAATATTCTTTGCTAAGTGATTCTCTAAGTGCCTTTAGGGTTAGTGCATTGGCCTCTATATGCATGCTATTACTAAGGTAGGATTCCTTGGTAATGGTAAGATAAACTTTATATCCTATGGCTTTTAAATGACAACTCATCAGAACCTTTCATATATCAATTTTAGAGATATCAAACATGGGAGGGACATCCATGAGTGCAAACTATATGTGTGCAAATACAAATGATAGATTAGCAAACCAAGATCACACTCCTAGGTGGTTAAACCTAATATCAAGAGCGTAGGCTCTGATACTAATTGAAAGTACACCTAGAGGGGAGTGCATAGGTGTAAGGCTAATCTAATGAACAATAATGCGAAAATTATAAACTTAATGCAACACACTTAGTGTAACCAACGAGTGTAGCTGAATTCCCGGTGAAGGGCTCTAGACTAACTCCTCTGAATTCCTCTAAATAAGAGTTGAGGTGCTATATGAAGCTCTCTTGGTTAAACACAAGTACGGGCACACACAAACAACACAAGCATGTATATGATATGACAATATGAATCAATGCACAATGTAAGAGAGAGTAAGAGAAAGTGGATCAAACGCAAACAATAAGATAAGTTTTGAGATTCGAGCACACAGCTCTACGTCCCCGCCTTCACACAGAAGGATTTTCGCTAACTCGTCCACATAGGACTTCCCACACAGAGAACCTCCACTGAGGATTTGGGGCAAATACAATTGGGAGTACACAACTCCTCTCTCCAACAATTACAAACTCTACACTTAGAGGCAAGGTACAAAGCCAAACAAAGATTAACCTCACAAATGAGGGATAGGCACAAAGCCACCACTCCAATAATCACCTCTTCACTAAGAGGGATATCAACACAAATAAAGGAGGGTTTACAACTTGGTGATCTCAAAGACCACAAACCAATTCTTTCTCACAAAACAAGGATCCTATAGATAGGATAGAATGATAAGCTTAAGTGTGAGAAAACAAAGAGTTTGAAAATAAAAAACTCAAAGAAAATACTTGGGAAAACTTCTAGGATATAAAGGAAATGAAGAACAAAAATGAATCCCAAAGACTTCTCTTTTTCTTTGATTTTTCTAACTCTTTAAAACAAATGAAGGTAGATCTTTTGGCTCTAAAAACTCTTTTGAAAACTAGTGTTAAAACACGTATAAAGATGAAAATTTTGCTCTTGAAAATTCTTGTTAAAAACCAACTCAAATATGGGTATATATAGCCCCATATGAAATCTGCCCGTTAGCAACTGGCAAGGGCAAATTTGCCCTTCCGGTCGACCGGCCAACGGTCAAGTTTATGACCATTGAGCCTACCGGTCGATCGATCCTGGATCCATAGAGCAACAGCTCTCTGGCCGGTCGACCGCCTGGTCAACCGAAGCCGGATACAGAGAGCAGACTCTCTGTCTAGTCGACCACTCGGTCGACCGGAGGCTTTTCCAGAGAGCAAAGCTCTCTGGCGGTCGACCGGCCTACCCAGCTTGGCTGCGTTCACGCTCTGTTCACGTCGGTCGACCGGCCCGGTCGACCGCCCACCGGTCCGGTCGACCGGCAGTCAGCCACTCCAGCTTAATCAGGTCTTAAAAACTTGAGTTATTATTATTAATTAAATCCCATAAAAATACATAAATTCCACAAAAATCAGTTCATGTTATATCTTTGAAATGCAAACATGTTTGAGTAAAAATCAAATCATGTTACAAATATTTTGAACCATTTTTGTGACTTGAAAAATTTGCCTTAAACTAAAAACGGTATTTTTCTAGAAACCAAACTTCTAAAGGAAACTACAGTTTTTCTATAAACTTGTATAAATACAAAAACATGATATTGAAACAACTTTGAAGCATATAGTATATGGATAGAATCCAATATACATGAAAGGTATTATATCTATGTTTTTGACATTAAATCTAAAAATAAGTTTTGTTAAAACACAAAACTCCAAACTCATGAAGTAGCCTATCAAAATAAGTTTTTCTAAGTATATGAAGTATAGATGTATATAGATCAAATCTAATATACATTAAACCATGTAAACTTGTTTTGATTCTATCTATTCATGAAAACCAAGATCTGTTAAATCGAAAACCAAAACCAATAAACATGAAACTTAAAACAAGTGTGTGCGTTGTGAACTTGAACATATCACACTATCTAATCTTTACAATGGATCTAAACTAAATCTTAACTAAACAAACCGAAGCTTTCTTGTAGAACGCCGTCTCCAAGTCGACTCGATCCAAACGTGATCCACCAAGCTTGACTCCAACCGAGTGATAGATATGAATATTGACGCTTGAGCTCTTGAATCACCATGTGAAAGCTCCAAAACACCTTTGTTGAAGCTAATCACCTACTAATATCTTGATCAAATATCTGAAACTAAATATCACAAGATTATTAGTAAACTATAACTACATGAGTTAATCATCATCAAAACTAGAGTGGAAGGCCTCTGGGCCAACAAGAATTAGACGCGAGACTCAATAAAACCCGTGTCTGATCTTAAAGACGTGAGGATCATATGAAGTTCGCGTCTGAACCTTCCTCACTTAGAGAAATTCTGAGTATTGGGATCAAAACATAAGGCTCAATGAAGCACGCGTTCAACAAACAGAGACAGACTGATAGGTAGTGAAAAATGCATAATTGTCATCATATATACCATCGCATTTGCACATTTATTCATATTATAGTGCACATTTATTAATATTTCTTTATTTAATATGTGCAGGCCTCAAATTATCAAGTTAATAAAGAATAAAGCTTAAAGAGCCCAAAAGCCCAGATCCAAGCCCATGTTTGAAGCCCAGATGAAAAAGCGCAAATACAAAGAGTCAAAATGCAAATACAAGGGCTAAAAGTTGCAAATATCAGAGATTAGGGAAGGATAGACTTCTATCCAACTCTAAACACCTGCAGGATGAGGATAAAAGGCCAAGATAAAGAGGAATTTCGTGGAGAGAAGATTTGAAGAAATCTGGATTAAGGGTAACTTGATTACCAAGTTATCTCGAAAATCTAGATTAAAAGGCCAGGATCACACTTCTAGAAGCAGGAGCCCACATGGACGGACCAGGAGAGGCCACGCGCCAAAGCGCGTGGCCAGCAGCCACTAAACTGCCGCGGAGGCGCGGCAAAAGCCGCGCATCCGCGGCATTATGGATAGAGATGGCTACCATTTTTCGTGGGCAGGATTATCCAGGACTCTTCTACATTCTGCACTATAAATATCAGAGCATGCGCAACAGGGAGGGGCATGCAGAGACGACTAGGGTTTTCTTTAGCTATTTTTCTAAATTTCTGCACAAGTTGTAATTTTTATTTTATGCTCGTTGTGGAGAAGAAGGAGACGATTGTGTAACCGGAGATTCAACGAAATAAAGGTCACTCTTTTGTTCTCTTTTAATTTCTGCAACTTTACTTTATTTCTCTTGTGATCTCTCTTTGTTTTAATCTGTGATCTCTTCTTGTTTTCGTTTTTCTTTTCCTTGCAATCTTTCTCATAAAAAAATAATAAAAAAAAATAAATAATTTGAAAAGAAAAAAAATAATGAAGAACTAAATCTCTCTAGTGGTTTGCTGAGACTCTTGAAGCAACCCTAGAGCAGTTAAGCCTAGATCTGATTAAGGAACATCAATCGAAACCCTAGGTATTAAAAACAATTTTTCTAGAAGATTAAACAAATACCTAGAAATCCTAATCTAGGTTGCATATTAAAAAGGCTTTTCATGACTTCAACTTAAGAACTAGGACAGCATAAGTTTGAGATTCGTCTTTTATTAGGCTGCACCTAGATGTTAGGATGAACCATAGTTTAGTTTTTAGATTATGTAACTTAGCAAGAATCTAGTATTGATTTTTCTTGCTTGAATTATTTGTAATGACCTAGGGTGAATCATATCAATCTTAAGATGAAGATCAAGCTCCTTAACTTGCAATAGGGTTGTGGTAGAAGATCAGCAAAACCACGCCTTTAATCTCATATTTTCATCACCGATCTAATCTCTCTTTTTACTTGAAGCATACAGAGGAATCGAGTCGAAAAGCTTTCATCGCATCCTTCCCTGAGGATCACGACCCGCTTGAGCCCTTGCTACAGCGGATTCGCATTGAGACTAAGAATTCTGAACTTTATTTCAATTATCAAAATCTCAATCAAATTTTGGCGCCGTTGCCGGGGAAGGAACGGCACGATTTCCTCGTTCTAATCATTCTTTCTTTTCTGTTGCAGGTACAGAGAACAGGAAACAAAAACAGAGCAGCAGAAAGCACATATAGCTATCCAGTGCCTCTGCCCTCGAAGGCAGAGCACCTGGACCTACAACTTTGCCGCAGAAACGCGGCAAAAGCCGCGAATCCGCGGCAATTGTAGTGGACTACTGATACATTTTTCTGCAGGTTGCTCTGCAGTGCAAATTTCTATTTTCTGCTGTGATATTATTTCTCTGTGAGCACTCTGCAACTGCTAATTAATAACATTAACCCATTTATTGAAAATAAAAAAAATTTTTAGACTCTTGCATTTAGGGCACGTGTCTATTTACATTTTTTTAATTCTGTTGAAGAGTGCTGGCGACAAGGTACGTTTGCATAGCATATAGATTAGGAAACACTCTTGGTTGTTTACTGCTTTCTTGAGTGATTACTTTTCTACCGCTTTACACGTACACTAATTCATCTTAAGGGCATAACCCATAAGCAAGATAAGGTGGGGATTTCATCACCCTTCCTTGGCCCACAAATCATATCCGTCACACTCACAACCCTAACCTTAAGTAAAATTTGACTAGACGTTGGCCCTAAGTTAACTCGGACTCAATAGGAGATTGACCGAAGGAGGAAAATTGTTCGAAATTAACTCTTGTCAAATCGGTGTCTAGGCAGGGGATTGAGGGCCGAAAGCCCGAAGAACGGTGGTTATTTAATTAAGGAACGTCTCTGACGGAAAACCTCCCACCGGTCTTGCCACCTACCTGGCCGATTAGCTTGTGGTTAACGTCGACAGTAGACCTCCTAAGGACAGTCTAAAGTTAGGAGTCGTCTAGGTCAAGGCTTACCCTAGATTAGGATTTTTGATTGTTTTTCTTTTTTTTTTTTGATTGATTGGGTGAACTTGGTTGCTAATTGTGCATGTCCACTTGGTCAAGAGACCAACTTACATCCAGGCTAACTAGGACTAGTTCACCTCCCGAGCAAAAGCCCGACTCTCAAATGGCACAACCGCCATCTCTCCAAGATAGGTTCTACCCTATTAGAACCTCTATTCCGTCATGCATCAAGCTGAGTAATGAAGGTGTTGACCCATTTGAGCTTAAGCCACAATATATCAACACCCTTCCAAGTTTCATGGACTTGAGTCCGAGGATGCCTACTTCTTCATAAGGAAATTCGAGGAAGTATGTCTTATGATGAATATTCCTAAGTTAGGAAAAGATGACATCAAACTTAGGTTTGTTCCCTTTGCTTTGAAGGATCTAGCAAAGAAATGGTTATACAGTCTAGAGGTTGGTTCTATATCTTCGTGGGATAATTTTGTTAAGGCATTCTTAAAGAAATTCTATCCCGTTCACAAGACTGCATTGATTAGGAAGAACATCCTACAGTTTAAGCAGACAGCCAATGAGCCCTTTTGGAAATACTTTGAGCGTTTTAAGGACCTCCTTGCCCAATGCCCCCATCATGGGATAGAGAAATGGCGACTTTGCCAAGTCATATATGATGGATTAGATTATTCTACTAAAACACTGTTAGAATCCATGTGTCAAGGAGGATTTCTGCAAAAGAATGAAGATGAAGGATGGACATTGTTTGAGGACTTAGCTGAAAAATCCATCCAATGGGACCCTACTCCTGAGAAATCTAGGATTAATGACCCCACTTCTTCAAAAGGAGGTATTCATTCCATTGAGGCCAACATAGCAAATGATGCTAAGTTAGCTGCTGTTATGCGTAGACTAGAGGCTCTTGAAACTAAGGAGCCAGTCTCTGTGAACCAAGTCAGCCCAACATCTTCGGCGGGCTGTACTTATTGTCAAGATAGGAACCATGTGTTCGAGGAATGTCCTGTCTTCATAGCGCATCAAAGTTTGCCCGAACATATGAGTGTAGCCTTCACAAGGCCTGCCAATAATCCATATTCGCCCACCTACAATCCTGGTTGGAGAAACCATCCCAATTTTTCATGGGGCCCAAGTAACAATGAGCAGATTAGGCCCAAATTCTCCAACAATTTCCAAAATCCGCCCTATCAGCAAGGTTTTCCCAGTCAAAATCCGCCACCTTCTTTCCAATATTCACAAATGGAAACAAGAATGTCCAACATGGAAAAGAAGGTGGATACCCTAGTTAAAAGCCAAGACACGCTGGCTCAAGTCCTAAGTAGGATAGAGATCCAATTGAGCCAGCAAGAGAGACAAAGGGGTACCCTACCAAGTCAACCATTGCCTAACCTTAGGAACCCTAGGCCAGCCAATGAGGCTCAAGACCCAAATCAGTGTCATATGGTTCATACACTCAGATCGGGAAAACAAGTGGATAATCAAGTATCAATGCCATCGGATCCATCCATTCCATCTAGCTCCACTTCCATTCCATCTAGCTCCACTCCTGCTCCATCCAGCCCCAATGAAACTGAAGCTGAAAAGTCAGCAGGTCCGTTGCACCAGCCTATAGCTCCATTTCCAAATAGGCTTAGAAGCAACAACAATGCACATATGGAGAAATTATTAGAAGTGTTCAATCAAGTGAGGCTCAACATTCCACTTCTTGATGCAATCCAACATGTCCCTAGCTATGCCAAATTCCTTAAGGACATGTGCACCAAGAAAAGAAAGACTAATGTGCCTAAGAAGGTTTTTCTAGCCACTAACATTAGTGAGCTATTGTCCAACCAGGTCCCTATCAAGTATAAGGACCCAGGTTGCCCCACCATCTCTTGCACCATAGGTCGAACCGAAATCATCGAGCACTCCTCGATTTAGGAGCTAGCATCAATTTGCTCCCTTTCTCCGTGTATCAACAACTTGGATTAGGTGAACTCAACCCGACCCAAGTGACTATTCAGTTGGCTGACCGCTCTATCAAAGTTCCTAAGGGAGAAATCAATGACGTTCTCATACGGGTAGGAGAATTCATTTACCCGGTCGATTTCATTGTCTTAGAGACACAACCTGTGTCTAATCCTAGGTCCCAAACTCCCGTTATCTTAGGAAGACCGTTCCTAGCAACCGCTAATACAATTATAAATTGTAGAAACGGTTCCATGAGACTGACTTTTGGGGATATGACCAAGGAGGTCAATGTTTTCAACCTAGGTAAGCATCCCTATGATGTGACCGACCAACCCTTTGAGGTTAACTTCATTGAGAACATGACAAGTGAGCATAATGATGAGATCATACTTGAGTCAAAGGAAGAGGAAGAGTTAGAAACAAGTGATATCAGTCTTGATGAGATCGAATGGGAATCAAATCTGAGTTCTATAGAGATGGGAGATTCTAGCTTAACTCCTCCACCCATCGAGCCAACTCCTTCTTTGGAGTTAAAAGCCTTGCCCAAACATCTTAAGTACGCCTACCTAGGTGAACAAGAGACGTTACCGGTCATAGTTGCATCTAATTTAACCAATAGGCAAGAGGAGGACCTGCTGGCAACCCTTAGGAGACATAGGGAAACCATTGGTTGGACTATGGAAGATATCAAGGGACTGAGCCTACGATAGTCCAGCATCGTATCCATCTAGAGGAAGGGGTTAGACCGAAGAGGGATCCACAGCGTAGGCTAAACCCACTCATGCAGGAGGCTGTACACGCCGAAATAGTGAAACTGTTAGATAATGGGATCATTTATCCTATTTTCGATAGCGAATGGGTTAGCCCAATGCATGTGGTCCCTAAGAAGTCTAGTTTTACTGTGGTAGAGAACGACAAGCATGAGTTAGTGCAAACACGATTGCCTACCAAGGTGAGAGTATGCATAGACTACCGCAAGTTGAACGCAGCCACTAGGAAAGATCATTTTCCCCTCCCTTTCATTGACCAAATGTTGGAAAGATTAGCAGGTCATGAGTATTACTGCTTTTTGGACGGTTATTCAGGGTATAACCAAATTCCTATAGCGCCGGAGGATCAAGAGAAGACAACGTTCACGTGTCCATTTGGGACATTTGCCTACCGTCGAATGCCTTTCGGCTTGTGCAATGCCCCCGCCACATTCCAACGTTGTATGTTAAGCCTGTTTTCTGATATGGTTGAGCGTTTTTTAGAAATTTTCATGGACGACTTCTCAGTCTATGGAAATTCATTTGACCAGTGTCTCCATCACTTGGAGCTAGTGCTGAGTAGGTGCACCAAAAAGAACTTGACCCTAAATTGGGAAAAGTGTCACTTCATGGTGCAACATGGGATTGTCCTAGGTCACGAGATATCTAGGGAAGGGATTAAGGTAGACAAGGCCAAGGTGGAGATCATAGCGAGACTTCCACTTCCGCGATGCGTGAAGGACATTCGGTCTTTCTTAGGACACGCCGGATTTTATCGTAGGTTCATTAAGGACTTTAGCAAAATTGCTAGACCCCTTACAAACCTTCTAGCTAAAGACGTGTCCTTCATCTTTGATGATAGGTGCCATAGTGCATGGGAGAAATTGAAAATGGAGCTTATCTCTGCTCCTATCATCTCACCTCCGGACTGGTCCAAGCTTTTTGAGATCATGTGCGATGCCTCAGATTTTGCGATAGGTGCTGTCTTAGGACAGCGTAAGGACAGCAAGCAACACGTGATCTATTATTCGAGTAGGACGCTCAATGACGCCCAAATGAACTATACTACAACCGAGAAGGAATTCTTGGCAGTAGTGTTCGCTTTGGAGAAATTCCGCCCATACCTACTTGGGACCAAGACCACGATTTTCACTGACCATTCTGCTCTTCGATACCTTATGCTTAAAAAAGATGCGAAGGCCCGACTCATTCGTTGGATCCTTCTCCTTCAAGAATTCGATCTCGAAATTCGAGATAAAAAAGGTGTCGAAAATGTCGTAGCTGACCATCTCTCTCGTGTGCCAAACGCACAGCTGCCCATCAATGACAATTTTCCCGATGAGCAACTTCTAGCCATCTCTAAGGAGCCATGGTTTGCTGACATAGTAAATTACTTAGTCACAAACCAAACACCACCTAGTTGGTCTAAACAGGATAGATACCGATTCTTGTCTCAAGTTCGGTATTACATGTGGGAAGATCCTTATCTTTTCAAATATTGTAGCGACCAAATCATTAGGAGATGTGTCCCCGACGAGGAGACTAGAAGCGTGCTAGCTTTTTGTCATGAGTTCGCTTGCGGTGGACATTTTGGTCCCCGCAAAACTGCCGAGAAAATTCTGCAAAGTGGCTTTTATTGGCCAACTGTGTTTAGAGATGCATTTGAGTATTGCAAAACTTGCACAAGATGTCAAATGATAGGAAGAATTTCCAAACGAAATATGATGCCCCTAAATCCCATTCTAGAAGTAGAACTTTTCGACGTTTGGGGCATTGATTTTATGGGACCCTTCCCTAATTCGTTTGGGCACCAGTACATCTTGTTGGCCGTAGACTACGTGTCAAAGTGGGTAGAAGCTGTCCCTTGCAAGACAAATGACAACAAAGTTGTTGTCAAATTCTTGAAAGATAATATCATCTCACGCTTTGGAATCCCTCGAGCCATCATTAGCGACAATGGCACACATTTTTGCAATAGAACTTTTGAAGCTCTTATGCGAAAATATGCCATTACCCACAAGTTGTCTACGCCCTACCATCCTCAAACTAGCGGGCAGGTAGAAGTTTCTAATAGGCAAGTCAAGCTCATTTTGGAGAAGACTGTGAATCAGAATAGGAAGGACTGGTCCACCAAACTGGTGGATGCCCTATGGGCATATAGGACTGCCTTTAAGACGATTCTAGGAATGTCTCCCTACAGACTGGTCTTTGGAAAGGCTTGCCACCTTCCTGTCGAGCTAGAGCACCGGGCCCTTTGGGCAATTAAGCAGCTAAATTTCGATTTAGATAAGGCCGGTGAGTTTCGGAAATTACAAATTTCGGAACTAGAGGAGTTGAGGAATGATGCATACGAGAATGCGAAGATTGCGAAGGATAGAGTTAAGGTTTTTCACGATAAATTCATCACGAGAAAAACTTTTGTCCAAGGACAAAAAGTTTTACTTTACAACTCTAGACTTCATCTCTTTCCCGGTAAATTGAAGTCAAGATGGACAGGACCATTCATTGTTAAGACGGTGTTTCCACACGGAGCCATAGAGATCTACGACCCCAAAAATGGCAATGCATTCAAGGTAAATGGTCAACGTCTTAAAATCTTTTGGAGTCTGTGCCGGAAGCTAATGCGGCGATGGGTCTTTTTGACCACTGTATCGGTGATTATATCTTTCTGCCAGTTCATGCATCCATACATTTCATTCATACATTAGGGACAATGCATGAAACAAGTGTGGGGGAAGGGTATGTAATATAAAAAAAATAATAATAATAATAATTGAAAATATATAAAAAAAATAATAAAAAAATGTTATAAAAAGGATAATACTTTGACTTATTTTTTTTGAAAGAAACCTAAGTTAGTTTTAAGGATTAGGAAAATCATGATTAGGATTTCTAAAAACTTGGTCAAAATAAATAAATTGTTTAAATTTTAGGTATAGGAGGAGAAATTGAATAAATAATTAGTCTTGATTTTTACCTTAATGAAATGTGCATGCCAAATGCATATCTAGGATTCTAAGACAAAGACCTTGTGCCTCATAAAAAAAAAAAGACAAAAAAAAAAGAAGAAGAAAAAAATCACCAATTAAGCTGATATATGTGCCTCAAGAAGCATAAGTATTCATGCCTAAAGGTGAGTAAATAAAATAAAGTCCTTAGTTTTGGGGCCTAGTTCACTCGAATTTGAGTCCGCGGGGTGTTTTCTCACCTGGTGCCCTAAAGCCAACCGGTTTGGGAGTCATCGACTTTAAGTTCGTTACATGGGTGGATTAGAAAGCCTAAGAAGACTAAGAAATATAATATATGTATTAACACATCTAATAATCAATTAGTTAGGTATGAGGGCCTCAAGAAGCCTTGATACTTATACGAAAGAAAATTAGATGAGCTATACATGCAAAAAAATATATATATATATTAACACATCTAATAGTCAATTAGTTAGGTATGAGGGCCTCAAGAAGCCTTGATACTTACACGAAAGAAATTAGATGATGTTATAAAAATAATAATGAGGCATGAGAGTCCAAGTTAAGGAATTCCTAGATTCACAAGGGTGCGTATGACTTTTGGTAACGAAAAAGACTATATTAGAAATTCAATTTTAATCCTTACCTAAAATGAATAACAATTAACTTTATAAAGACCAGGTTTGAAGAATGAATAAAAATGATAATCCTAAAACTTATAGACTACTTAGTCTCTTTAAATATAATTCAAATATTTTCCTTTTATGGATTTTGTGGGTGTAATCCGCTGAAAACCCTCACGAGACAACACTCGTCCTCTAGGGTAACCTAGAGGTTTAACGGCTTGTTGCACATGCTAAGTGCAACCGTGATTCCTACGAAAGTGAGTTAGCTAGGTTAGATTTTTCTCTTCCTTTTTGATTTTTACTCGAGAACGAGCAAAAAGATAAGTGTGGGGGTGTGATAGGTAGTGAAAAATGCATAATTGTCATCATATATACCATCGCATTTGCACATTTATTCATATTATAGTGCACATTTATTAATATTTCTTTATTTAATATGTGCAGGCCTCAAATTATCAAGTTAATAAAGAATAAAGCTTAAAGAGCCCAAAAGCCCAGATCCAAGCCCATGTTTGAAGCCCAGATAAAAAAGCGCAAATACAAAGAGTCAAAATGCAAATACAAGGGCTAAAAGTTGCAAATATCAGAGATTAGGGAAGGATAGACTTCTATCCAACTCTAAACACCTGCAGGATGAGGATAAAAGGCCAAGATAAAGAGGAATTTCGTGGAGAGAAGATTTGAAGAAATCTGGATTAAGGGTAACTTGATTACCAAGTTATCTCGAAAATCTAGATTAAAAGGCCAGGATCACACTTCTAGAAGTAGGAGCCCACATGGACGGACCAGGAGAGGCCACGCGCCAAAGCGCGTGGCCAGCAGCCACTAAACTGCCGCGGAGGCGCGGCAAAAGCCGCGCATCCGCGGCATTATGGATAGAGATGGCTACCATTTTTCGTGGGCAGGATTATCCAGGACTCTTCTACATTCTGCACTATAAATATCAGAGCATGCGCAACAGGGAGGGGCATGCAGAGACGACTAGGGTTTTCTTTAGCTTTTTTTCTAAATTTCTGCACAAGTTGTAATTTTTATTTTATGCTCGTTGTGGAGAAGAAGGAGACGATTGTGTAACCGGAGATTCAACGAAATAAAGGTCACTCTTTTGTTCTCTTTTAATTTCTGCAACTTTACTTTATTTCTCTTGTGATCTCTCTTTGTTTTAATCTATGATCTTGTTTCGTTTTTCTTTTCCTTGCAATCTTTCTCATAAAAAAAAATAATAAAAAAAATAAATAATTTGAAAAGAAAAAAAAATAATGAAGAACTAAATCTCTCTAGTGGTTTGCTGAGACTCTTGAAGCAACCCTAGAGCAGTTAAGCCTAGATCTGATTAAGGAACATCAATCGAAACCCTAGGTATTAAAAACAATTTTTCTAGAAGATTAAACAATACCTAGAAATCCTAATCTAGGTTGCATATTAAAAAGGCTTTTCATGACTTCAACTTAAGAACTAGGACAGCATAAGTTTGAGATTCGTCTTTTATTAGGCTGCACCTAGATGTTAGGATGAACCATAGTTTAGTTTTTAGATTATGTAACTTAGCAAGAATCTAGTATTGATTTTTCTTGCTTGAATTATTTGTAATGACCTAGGGTGAATCATATCAATCTTAAGATGAAGATCAAGCTCGTTAACTTGCAATAGGGTTGTGGTAGATGATCAGCAAAACCACGCCTTTAATCTCATATTTTCATCACCGATCTAATCTCTCTTTTTACTTGAAGCATACAGAGGAATCGAGTCGAAAAGCTTTCATCGCATCCTTCCCTGAGGATCACGACCCGCTTGAGCCCTTGCTACAGCGGATTCGCATTGAGACTAAGAATTCTGAACTTTATTTCAATTATCAAAATCTCAATCACAGACCCAAGCTAATGAAGCGAAGATGCTGAAGTCGTCAAACCCGCGTCTTGCCTACTAGCACAAGAGCCGCGTCTGAAAATTAACACGGGCGTATTCTCGTGTTGGCGATTTGAACTTCAGAAGAGACTTAAGAGTTAAGAAAACTCTTCAAGCCCCTTTAATGGTGAAAACCAGTTCAAATGATTTTATTACCTGAAATGGGAGCCTCCTATGTGGAAGGACCGCCCATTTGAGCCTCTGGAGCGACAACGCTCGAGGACGAGGCAACATGTTTGGTCTTTGGTGCTATTTCAACAGTGAAATCGGTTTTAAAAATGAAGGAAAGTAGAAAAAGCTTTAAACTTTTCTTAATTCTCGACACACGGCTCAGCGGGGAAGAAGAAGAGTCTAATGATGATCCTTGAAAGACAGTTATCTTTTTATAGACACAGTGATCCGCAGAGATACGAGGCGCATGTCTCGAGGCCCAATCTTCGGCCGATGTGTGGCACGTGTATTGAACGGATGCGAATTTCGTGAGTTAAGGGAAAGATTTCCCCTCAACTCTGCTAGACACGTGATAACGCACCTAGAATGTGGGTCTCGCGTTTAACAAAGCAGCATTCCTCCAAAGGTCACGTTTCTTCAGCAAAGTGAGAGCTGCGTCTTCACTTCAAAGACTGCGTCTCCACGTCGAATATAACCTCTGCGTCTATAAGACTTGCATTCAGTCTCTGCTTCTGTATTCAGTTCAACAGTACACTGGCACAAGTAGACGATTGTTTATCCCCGGTTCAACATACACCAACAACTAGCTTAGAGCACTGAGGAGGTCTGGACTGTGTATCTAGACACTCACGATGATCATCTCGGGTGGATTCAAAGGGTTTTACAGTACACTCACGAAGATCACATTCCGGATAGGATAAAGCTCAGAGCATCTCAAATGATTGTCCGTCCAATCATGAGAAACATGAATTCAACCAAAATTCAAAGTATTTTGAAATCCTTCTCAATCAACCGCGGAATATTGAAAACTTTGGAGGGGATTCTGTAGACTGTCCAAAAATTACTGAAGATAAGTCATCAGAAAACAGAGTCCAAACTCCAGACGAAGGGCTGGCGTAGCACCAAGATGAAACCCGCGTCTCAATATCACTATAATGACCACGACACGAGGGTCAAAACCCGCATCTCAGCATCACTGCAATACCAAGACACAAAGCTTAAGACTTGCATCTCAGCATCTGTACAATACCAAGACACAGAGCCCGAAGCCCGCGTCTCACACAAAGCTTGACGCAGAACATGAAGCTCACGTTTCAATCATACGCGAAGCTTAAGCGTTACCTCAACGACTAATTGCGAGGCTCGAAGATCGCGTTTCAACTACAAAGGAACCATGCGTCCCTGTTATAACTGCCCTCATTACTGGGTCAATTACTGCCCACGTAATGAGGGAGTTAATCCCCTATTATAGAGTATTTTTAGGGGACAATTTTACCCCTAAAATCCCTATAATAGCTTAGTTAGCTACTGAAGGAAGGTTAAAAAATTTTTGGGTCGATTTGGAAAATCTTGATCAGAACCTCTAGCTGAGGAACACAAAGAGTTCAACTTTTCCAACAACTTGCTGAGTTTAAGTTTGTTCTTAAATAAAATCTCTTTGAGATTTTATCGGACATGAGCTGTGTTACTTCATTCACCGTCCAAAGAGAAGATTCCCAAAAGATCGTGACATTCACCCGGTCAACGAAAAATAAGACTCACTTTCCATCGCTACATTAAGAACCCAGCACTAAACACAAAGAAAGATTTGGGCTTGACATCTTCTCTCTCTTATAATCAGATTATTGAGCCGTTGTAACTTTCTTTACAGTCGAATAAAGAATTTACTCCGCGACTTTCAATTTTTCTTGCCAAATAGTCTTCACTTTCCTTAGGTTTCTTTTGATCTAGACCCTTAACAGATTCATCTTTCTTTCTTTTCTTACCCTTATCCTTTGAGGTATTTACAAGATGAGTACTTTCAGATTTCTCATGCTTAAGTCTTTTCTCTTCTTGCACACAATACAAAATGAGCTCATTGAAAGTCCATTTCTCCTTCTGACAGTTATAACTGACCTTAAATTGACTAAAGTGTGCAGAAAGCGAAATCAATATCAAATGCATGAGTAAGTCCTCAGACAACTCGAGCTTTAGTACCTTAAGCTTAGAAGCAATATAAGACATCTGCATGATGTACTCCTTTATGTTTTCCTTACCCTTGTACTTCATAGAAATCAAGCTAGCTAAAGCGTGCTTGTTTCTACCTTATCGTTCTTTGCAAAATATTTCTCAATTTCGGTAAGAAAATCTTTAGCGAAAATTATCTCATCAGATACTACACCTCGAAAGGCTTCCTGAATGCAGCGCTTTATGATCTTTAGTATCATGCGATTAGAGCGTTCCCACTTCTCAAAGTTCTTCCTATCATCAAAAGAACTTTCAGCTGTAAGAGAAGCAGGTTGCTCTATCCTCAGTGCAAGGTCTAGATCCATGCAACCAAAAATGATTAAAACATTCTCTTTCCATTCCTTGAAGTTTGTCCCATTGAGCATGGGAATACTGTTGGTGTTTACAGATATCATAGCAGTAGATATAATAGCTGTAAAGAGAATAAATCAAATAAACAGACATGTTCATATCATAATCAAATAAATAACATTTAAATTTAAATAATTATGGAATATATATCAAGATACCTAACACAACATTAATATCAAGTTTTTGAACAGTAACAGTAACTTGTAAATGATACTCTTGGTGTAGTAATCAAATGTTGTCAATAAATCCTGTTAATAATACATTTATCTTTGGATCAACTTATTATTCACATGGAAACCTTGTAATTGTCACACATTTATCACCACAAGTGTATATACAATTTGGCCAAATATTATCCTTCCTTTGGGCTGGTTAAAACTCGCATGAATTCACACACACACAAACATCTTAACATTCTCAAGAAGCAAATTTTACACATAAGATGACACTTTGGTGATATTTTATTTCAATTGGTTTTATTAAATGTTAGACCATCTTAATAATTTACTGGATGTACCCAAAATTCATTTTAATTTTTTTTGAAATATTTCAAAATTGCCTCAAAAGGGGCCACAATTTACTTGATGTCGAGCGCAGCGCATGGGCGCCTCCTTAAGATGCGCGGTGCCCTAGGACTCCGCGTCTGCCGCGTTCGTCGCAGAGGCGCACCTGGGAGCGACCGGCCTGGGCGCGCCTGCTTTCTTATCCCTTTTTCCTTTTTTTATGTAAATATGAAAAACAGATCTGAAATTTTATTTTTATTAACCTGAAATCAGATCTTAGATTTTTAAATCCATAAATCTGAAGAAAAGGGAAGTTTTACCAAAGCCAAAGTGATCATGTGATATGATTCATAAAATCTAGTCTATATTTCATGGAAGAATAAATAAAAATCCCAAATTTTGAACTTTAATTTTCAAATCTAGGAATCCTCAATGGAGTGGCTTTGATACCAATTGTTGAAACTTGAATTAAACAATTGAAAGATTCGATTTACAATAATTATCTTTAGAATAAATAAGATAAAAGATCATATCTTTATCTATAGTATAGATCAAATCCTAAAATATAAATCTAGTCTCCATAAAAATTCAAAGATATAAGAAAATTAAAATAATAAAGGCGGAAGTGTACCTTGATCTATGACTCAATTCCTTAAATTGTTGGGATGGAGAAGGCCTTCCAAAAGATCCGTATTCTTCTAAGATTTTCTCAATTTGACCCTTCATCAAATTAAAAATTAAATAATTATCTCTTCACATTAAAACCATGACAATTTAATACTTATTAGTCCAATTATTAACTTTATTAGGTCACAATTAATTTGGACTATATTTTAAGATAGTCATACACATTAAATTCACATATGTGAGCCCACACTTGTTGAATTATTTTCAACAAAAGCAGCTTGTGATGTAGGGGATAAATTCACTACCCTTATTTCTAGCTATAAATATCAATTTAAATATTATGTATCATAATTTTGACATGAGAAAGACGAGGAGAGAATAAAGTGGGAGAAAAAATTAGGGATTATTTGAAATGTGTAATACTATTTGGAAAGATTAACGAAAGACAACAGATAATATATAACATTTAAGATAAATTTATTGAAATAATTGAGAAAGAAATAGGGGTTTATCTGTCCATAATTTCCTCTGTAGCATTATGATTTTTTTTAACAAGTTGTTGACAAATGCCTCAAAAACAATTGGACTGATCCTTTCCTAAGCTTCTCCTGTTTCAAATTGGACTCTAGTTTGGAGTTTGGACTCACGTGCCTAACTTGTTTAGGATACAAGTGCACAGGTCTAAATACTATTCCATTATGATTTGGATTAGTTCAATTACAAGTGCAGGAGCACATGGACTCAGCAGCAGCTTGTGTGAATTGGCAGCACTCGGTCTACTAATTTATTTTGGCTCCTGATTTCTATTGGTTGAAAGCACAGTTGGAGCAGGAGCAAATTGAGTTTGGACGGCCGTGATTAATTCAAGGGTTTGCGTAGAAATTAATTGCTTTTTTTGGCCGAGAGCTTCTCTGCAGGAATGGTTGCTTTTTCATCTCTGTTTTTGAGTGTTGCCGTGTTGTTTGTGAGAAGGTCTTGGTGAGGAAGAAAGAGGCCAAGCCTCATTGTTATTCTTGTAATCCTTTTTCTTTTGATTAGTGAAATCTCTTCCACATCTTTCTTGTGGACGTAGTCCAATTTGGGTGAACCGTTTTAAATCCTTGTGTCAATTTTTCTGTTCTTGCTAATTTATCTGTCTGATTTCACGAGCACGATCACGATCGAGTTATTCCAATCTGGCTTCTGTTGCACAACAGTAAGCTTATAAGTACAGGAGATTTCTTTACTGATGGTAATTTTGTTCCATACAAAGTAGGTGATCAAGGGACAATCCAGATACGTTCATAGATGGTAGCATCACTACTTTTTTAGGTGTCCATCAGAAACCCTAGATTTAAAAGGCTAAGATTACAAGATGAAAAGTGGTTGCATAAAAATTTTCGAAGATGAATGTGAAATTGAAGGCCAAGTTGTTTGACAAGTTCTATACATTATAGAGTTCAGATATTACGTGTAAGGTTCACAGGGTTCAACCTTAAAAAAAAAAAGAAAAAAGTTCACGGGTTCATCATCGAGTCTGAAGTTCAGGGGACAACATGAGACAACAGCACCCGGTGTAGATTCAAGTTCAATGTGTTTGAGTTAAGTGGCGCCAATGCATTTGCCAGAGCAAATTAATTGTGTTGCTACTCTATTTCGGATTCAAGGAACTGTTAATGTTCAACTTGTTTAATCTACGTCTTGTTGTGCGCAGATCAACAATCAATGAGAAACCTTTCAGTCACAGATGTAGTAAGAAGTACCACCCAATGACAAGAATAAGGAAACAATAAGAAGAAAACAAACACAAGATTTAACGAGGTTCGGCAATTTGCCTACGTCCTCGGGGCAAGAAAGAGAGAGTGTGTTATTGATTTAATAACCAAACAATTTCATGCATTACATATGAAGAGGACTCTACCCCTTGATTTATAGCCAAGGAGACCCAGAAGAATTGAAACCTCAATTGGACTTGTTTCCAATTCAGAAAAGAAATCCGAAATCTGGAAGGATCCGTCCAGTCGGTCGACCAACTGGTCGACCGACCCAAGTCCCGGTCGACCGCTCTAACCTGAGAGCAAAGCTATGTCAGTCGGTCGATTGTGCGGTCGACCGGCCGTTTGCTGCGGTCGACCGGGCGGTCAACCGTATTGCCTGTGTATGTTGGTGCATACCGGTCGACCGGTAACTGCTGTCAGTCTTTCTTCGTCTTTGGCTCTGATGGTATCTCTCTTCCTACAATTCTCCACCTCGGTGAAGATTTTACAAATCTGAGCCGATCTCAGCATAGGATCTGTCGACTCAAAAGTGGTTGCACCAGTGTGGCTGCTTACGTACCCTGCCCAAGGGATGAAATCATCCGTAGTCCATCCAAATGAGCTCCAACAAGCTCATGCGATAAGAAGGATATGGAGAAATGCTTTACAATGTGTAAATTTTACTCCTAACACCACCTTGGTAAGCATATCAGCAGGATTCTTCTTGGTGTGAATCTTCAGTAACTCAATATCACCATCATCAAGAATCTCCCGAACAAAGTGGAACCTGACATCTATGTGCTTCGTCCTTGCATAATACACCTGATTCTTTACTAAACAGATAGCACTCATACTATCATAATTGATCTTCAGCAGATCATGTTCAATCCTCAAGTCATCGAGCAACCCTTGAAGCCATGTTGCC
Source organism: Agave tequilana (assembly GCA_038442645.1). Taxonomy (NCBI): domain Eukaryota; kingdom Viridiplantae; phylum Streptophyta; class Magnoliopsida; order Asparagales; family Asparagaceae; genus Agave; species Agave tequilana. The sequence goes on along the minus strand of JAVJIF010032617.1, from coordinate 4,593 downwards.
TCCTTCATAGTGTCCGTCATGGCCATGTACTCGGCCTCTGTAGTAGACAATGCGACGGTAGACTGTAAAATAGAGCGCCAACTGACTAGTGTTTGAGATAATGTGAATATATAGCCGATTGTGGACCGGCGTTTGTCAAGGTCTCCTGCATAATCGGAGTCAACGTATCCGATACATTCTTGCTTCCTAGTGGAATCCTTCTCGAGTACCAATCCAACATCTATGGTACCTTTAAGGTGCTGTAGAACCCACTTCACTGCCTCCCAATGACCTTTTTCAGGATCATGCATGTATCTACTAATCATGAAGATAACTTGTGACAAATCTGATCGTGTACACACCATTGCATACATCAGAGTACCAACTGCGCTAGCATATGGCACACGAGTCATGTACTCACGTTCTTCAATAAATTTTGGAGACATAGTGGCTTTTAAGTTGAAATGAGGAGCTAGTGGTGTGCTTACAGATTTCGTAGCCTTGTCGATGTTGAACCTCTGAAGTACCTTTTGTAAATACCCCTTTTGTATCAAGCTCACCTTGTCACTCCTTCGGTCTCGTTCAATTTTCATGCCGAGCTCCTTCCTTGCTTCACCAAGATCTTTCATCTCAAACTCAGAAGATAAGTCCATTTTCAGGTCATCAATTGCAGATCTACTTTTTGAAGCAATAAGCATATCATCTACATATAATAGCAGATAGATATACTCTCCTGTAGGTAGCTTGTTGTAATACACACATGGGTCATAATGACAACGTGTATACCTCTTTCCTCTGATGAAGCTGTCGAAACGCTTTGTACCATTGTCTAGGAGATTGTTTTAATCCATACAGCGATTTTTTTCAGCTTGCAACACCATGTTTTCTTTTCCTGCAGTTTTGAACCCCGTCAGCTGAGACATATAGATCTCTTCATCCAGATCGCCATAGAGAAAAGCGGTCTTTACATCGAGTTGATCAAGATCCAACTCGTACTGTGCTACCAGAGCCAATAGGATGCGAATTGAAGAATGCTTCACAACAGGAGAAAATACCTCGTTGTAATCAATTCCTTCTCTTTGTGCGTAACCTTTTGCTACCAATCTGGCTTTGTAGCACACCATATCTTCTTTGAGAGATCCATGTTTCTTTGCATATACCCACTTACAGCCAATTGCCTTCTTTCCTTTGGGCAACACTGTAAGTTCCCAAGTGTTGTTTTTATATAGAGAATTCATCTCTTCTTCAATGGCATCTTTCCACATCTTTGATTCTGAACTGATTTCAGCTTCCCTGTATGTGGACGGGATTGCCTCTTCAACTACCGAAAAAGCATAAGCAACAACCATATCTGTAGTGAGCCAACTTGGTTTACGCGTGTTCCTTCTTGGTCTTCTAACTGCATTGGATTCAGGAACATTACCCATGATCTGTTCTTGATCCTATCATCATCAGCATCTACTTGATCATTACCTTGTGTCACCTTAGGCATGATCCTCAAGATACTAAACTTTCTAGAGATGGTGGATTAACAGCATTCTCCACCTGTTGCGATACTTCTTGGTCTTGACAATCTCCACCTGCCGAGAGATTGTAGGCTTCACATTGAAGCCTCATCAAAAGTGACATCTCTGCTGCAAATAAATTTCATGTCCTTAGGATCCCAGATTTTGTAGCTTTTATTCCTTTCTGGAATCCGACGAACAATCCCTTCTTCGCTCTTGGGTCTAACTTATCTTTTTAACATGATAGTAGGCTGAAAAACCAAATACCTTTAGCGAATCATAATCTGGAGTAGTTTTTTCAGACCGAACCTCTAGAGGAGTTTTCCTCTAATCGCAGATAAGGCAACCTGTTGACAAGATAACAAGCATATGGCAAAGCCTCAACCCCAAAAATTCTTCGATAATCCGGCATTAAATAACATACAACGGACCTTCTCTAGCAAGATCTTGTTCATCCTTTCTGCTATCCCGTTCTGTTGCGGTATTTCCCTCACTGTGAAGTGCCTCTCTATGCCCTCATCACGACATAGCTTAGGAAAGGATCAGACTTATATTCTCCTCCATTATCCGAACGGAGGACCTTGATTTTCCTTCCCGTACTTCTCTCCAAATTCCTTTTTCACTCCACAAATAATTTAGGACTCCCTTTGTGCTTCATGGTATATACCCAATATCGCCTAGAATAATCATTAATAAAAGTCACAAAGTAGTGGTTACCTCCAATTGATGTAGTCTTGGTAGGTCCCAAACATCGGTGTGAACATAATCCAGAATTCCCTTGGTGCAATGAGTTGTAGTGTCGAATTTCACCTTGTCTTCTTTCCGATGACACGATGACACAATGTTCACAAAATTCAGCTTGCAGGTTTGACACCTTTCAATAATCCTTATTTTGCAAGAGCTTGCAAAGACTTTTCACCTGTGTGTCCCAGCCTCATATGTCATATAGCCTGGTTGAGTCATCATCTGAATTAGTAGAGGTCGTCATTTGTCCCTGTAACAGTACTACCCTTCAAGTAAGATTTTTCTAACGGACGGCCTTCAGAACCACCATTGCTCCTTGGTCATCTTGAGGACTCCATCCTTTATTAATACCACAAGACCCAATGTCTCTAAAGCTCCAACAGAAATAAAGTTTCTCTTATGTTGAGGTAACATACCTCACTTCTTTCAATTCTCGTATCATCACATCGAACATCTTGATCTGGATTGTTCCTATACCTTCCATGGTACATGGATGATCATCGTCCATAACAACTGAACATCCATCTATCTTCTCAAAGCTAGAAAATCAATCTCTATTCGGGCACACAGTAGGTAGCACCAGTATCTAATATCCACTCAGTATTTTTGAGTAGGCAATGATAGGATTAGTAACAGAGAAAGAGAATATCGATGAGTCCGAGTTGATCCACTTGCCTGTGAGGTACTGGCTTGAGTACTGACCATTCATGGGAAGTTTGCCTCAGTCTTTGACCTTCTTCTTCCCTTTGGCCTTGGACAATCAACTTTTCAGTGCCCAAATTCTTTGCAGAAGGCACACTGATTCTTCTTCAGATTTCTGAAACCTGGCCTGGACTTCGATCTCTCTCGATCACTCTTGCCCTTCCTGTATGAACCTCTGCCTCTTACCGTCAATGCCTCTGCTGATGTGCTCGCCTGAGAAGACAGTCTATCTTGCCTCCTCGTATCATAGTTAGCAAGAGCAGCCGACACTTCATTATAGTTAAGGAATTTTCTACCATTGATCAATGTTAGAGTAAAAGTCTCATATTCCTCTACAGGAAGAGAGTTCAAGAGAATTACAGCTTATCTTCTTCATCGATCTCCACATCCACATTAACTAAAACTGTAAGAAACTTTGTGTAGCGATTCAAGTGTTCATTGATGGAGTATCCTCTCTTTGTCTGAAAACTATAAAGCTTACTTTTTAGCTGCAGCCTTGATTCAATGCTTTTAGTAAGATACTTTTCTCTAAGCATCTCCCACAACTGCCTCGCAGATGTTTCGTGCAACACAGATACTTAATGTTTTGTGTCAAACAAGACCTGATTTAGCCACACGCTGTTTGGTTCATCTTATCCCAATCTTCAGTGGTTGAGTTTCACTTCTTCTCCAAATGTAGAGTGTCTTTGAGATTTGATGCCGTCAGTGCATCCATCACCTCGCACCTCTACATACCAAAGTTGTTCGTGCCATTGAATTTCACCACATCTATCCTCAGAGGATGTGGATTCATGAATTTCTCCATCGATGTTTTTTCCAGCCATGTTCTTAACTGGATCCTCAAAGCAATGCGAAAATAAACAGAATTAGATAAAACAAATTTGATAAAGATAGGATCTTTACCTCCACGCGAAACCCTCAAAGAGTTTCTGAAGCAATCTACTCCTCCAAATTGATTCCTCGAGCAATCTATACACTGTTTTTTTAGATCGACACACGATCCCACAAATAGTCCAAACGTCGTTTTGAGATTGACACACGATCTCCGCCAAACAGCAACTGATGCCCTTGGAATCACCAAATGATCCCACGACGAGCCTGGGATGCTCTGATAACCAAGTGTGTGCGCAGATCAACAATCAATGAGGAACCTTTCAGTCACAGATGCAGTAGAGAAGTACCACCCAATGACAAGAATAAGGAAACAATAAGAAGAAAAACAAAACACAAGATTTAACGAGGTTCGGCAATTTGCCTACGTTCTCGGAACAAGAAAGAGAGAGTGCTTTATTGATTCAATAACCAATACAATTTTATGCATTACATATGAAGAGGACTCTGCCCCTTTATTTATAGTCAAGGAGACCCAGAAGAATTGAAAACCTCAATTGAACTCGTTTTCAATTCAGAAAAGAAATCCAAAATCTGGAAGGATCCGTCTGTCGGTCGACGACCGGTCGAACGACCCAAGTCCCGGTCGACTGAGCGGTTGACCGCTCCAACCTGAGAGAAAAGCCATGTCAGTCGGACCGTGCGGTCGACTGTTATTGCCTGTGCACGTTGGTGCACACCGGTCGACCGGCCGGTCGACCGGTAACTGCTGTTGGTCTTTCTTCGTCTTTGACTCTGATGGTATCTCTCTTCCTACACATCTGAGCATATT
>JAVJIF010032616.1:147500-151047 GCA_038442645.1 Agave tequilana | reverse complement strand
AGGGCTTTTAGTTTGAGATAGAAGAATATGTGTCGATCAGATGGCATTGTTTACCTATTTTTCATTTTTTTTTCGCTTCTGCGGTAGATTTCGGTTTTAAAAGAGAGGTGAAGCGCCCTACGATCGGTCTCCCCCCCAGGAAGACCCCTCGCTAGCGAGGCAGCTGTTACAGAGTATGAAAGAGAGGGAGGAGGTAGCTAGGAGTAGATTATTTAGCACTTCGGAAGATGGTCAAGGTAGCTTCTTTCCGACGCCTTGCCTTATGTACGGAAGATGGTCAATTCTTGCTTGCCCGAGCCCTATGGCGAACGAAAGATACCGCTCCCCGTATATGAGGACGCAAAGCAAGGATGATGGCCACGGAAAGTTCAGTAAACACTATGCATATGTGGAAGAATCGGATCAAAGAAAGGGATGCGGATTCGGAAGCATGTGTGATACGCAAACGAATAGTTGACGATAACGAGGGAAATCGTTCTATGAAATAGCACTGGTCAACAATTGCCGAAAGCAACAAGGTCTGTATAGTAGCATAGGGAAAGATACGAGTCCCGTGTAGACAATAGGAGCAGATCCAGAGAAGGGTACAGCTGCATGTACGTACCGACTAAAGAGCGCTAAAGCAGACGAGCAGCCCGCAAGAAAGAATGCACGCTGCATATCACGACCCATATGATAATGCATTGAAGCAGAAATTGATTGAAGTCAGTCCACGGAAATGGTACAGGTCGAATGCTATGGTGTAGCGCTGTAAAGTGGATGTGTACGGTACAGCACGGGAAGCTCGGGAGTGACCATCACACTCCCTCGAGCAGTGGGGAATACATACTACAACTACGATGAACAAAGAGACGAGAACGAGAGCCTACCCAATATCAACTTCAGAATCGAGGGAAAAGAACGTCGGAGGGAGCCCTAATTGGAAAATGTCCGAACAAGACGACCGAGACCGATACCTAGTACCGCGGGCAAGTGAGTACAGGAACAGACCTATAGCATAGAAAGAGGGAAATCAGCATGTAGGAGGATCTCCTTACCAAGAAAGCAGCGCAGAGAGGGACCCATAAACGGGAGATACATAGGTTGACGGATGCGGAGAGATTCTTAAACCGGAAACCCAAATGCTGAAAACGCAGGTGATGCACGCTGACGCTGCATATGTGTCCCGCAGACCGACTCAAGAGGAAGAGGATTGGCGGGATCATTTCCCCGGCAAGGCTGGAACTGCATTTAAAAGCACAGATTTCTCTTCAATCGGGAGTATAGCAAATACACTAACGCTGATTTCGTAATGACATTATGTTCCAGGTCATAATCCATATAGGATTCAAAAAGTTGTGGAGAGAGAGTAGACCACGAGGGGGTTTACGCGCTCGACCGTAAGGGAGAGGGGAAAGGAGGGAGGCAGATCAATATGTAAAAAAAGAATTTTATTATCCCACTCCCCGATCTCATAATGTCAGATATTAGAATCTCCTATCTGCTCATATTCTATTCTTGCTCGAAGTCAAGGAAACGCAGTTAGCCGACGCCTCGTAGGCGCTTTTGGGCGCAGGTTCCTCAATCGCTGTTCTTCCACGCAAGTAGAAGCAAACAACAAGAAACATCGAGTCAAATCCGTCCACGGAAATAGCAGTTGTCAAATGCGGAAGGCTACGCTGACGTTTGGTTTCCGATGTGACCGATACAACTTGACGGAGCCAGGAAAGAGGGGGGAAGCTCAAAGCCGGGAAGATGCCGAGCACTGACGACGAAAGGAGAGAGGGCTGACGTGCCTCCGAAGAAGAAGGAAAACGATGGCATCTCCGAGTATGTAAACCAAAGTAAGTGGACTACTCGTACACATGGGAGGAATCGTACGCACAAGCAGTTGTAGCATTGATTGAGCGAAGCCACTCCTTCACTGAGGAAAGTGCTGCTGAGCAAGCGACAAGATGCAGATGTATAGGATAATCCTTCCCCTTAAATTGTACTGGTCAAATGCCACAAGCGGGTATGTGTTGGTGTTGAAACAAGAGGAGAGAGCCTACCCACTATAATCGTTCTCATCGAGAGAAAATAAAAAGTCACAAACACTATAAAAAAGTATTGGATTCAAAGTTCTAGTCCAAAGGTTTCGAAGCTCGAATGTCTCGAGAACCGTCGAGTAGGTCATGATTCATGACATGGCGGCATTGGAAAGCAGTTCACTACAAGGCCTATACACGAGCACTACCATCCCACGCCAAAGCTATAACATCACTCTGATGTCTGACAATTCGTGACTCAGAAGAATCCAGAAAGCAAGGGGAAGTAAAAGGAGTGAGATCATCAAATGGAGAATTTGTCATCCTGATGATCGGTGAAAGACTTTGGGTACATCACTCTGGTGAATGACATAATGACCTTACAGTTGTGAAAAGCTCGCCGACAGGCTGCATTCTCAGACTATTGATTTGCTTTCACTCCATACCCCAAAAGACGCCCCTCGAATACCAAAAAAAGTGGGGCATTTTGTTTTTTTTGGTCCGAGTGCTCTCGGCAACTGCTTCACTCCGGAACCGAATGCCATACGGAGTACAAAACCGACAACTCAAGGGCAACGAAGTTTCATTTCTTTCTTCAATTTATAATTAACTTCGCCCAGCATATCGGTGAACTCGATGAACCACTTCGGGCAACCCATCGCAAGCGACGTTTGATCGGAGGTGGGATCGAAAATCTATCCATTTTTGAAAAAGAGCGCTATACAAATAAAAGCGTGAAGAAAGAATAGGAAAAATGAAATGTTCATCCGCTTGATTGAATTGCTGCTCCAGGTCTCCGAAAAATTCTATATCAGTTCTGCAGAGCCTCTGGAGCAGCAATTCAATCAAGGAAAAGCTCCTCCAAGAGAAGAGAGCCCATATGACGAATCCAAGATATGTTGGGCATCAGTGCATCCCGGAGTGAAGATCTATTCATATAAAGGAAAGTCAGTCCCCAGGAAAAAGACAAGCAAGAAAGCCCTCACATAGTAAAGAAGAAAGCGGTCATAGATAAAATCCAACGAAGAATAATTGAATTGAACTGGAGCAATCGGTACGGTGGCTATCGCTCCCAGGAAGAGTCAAACTGAGAAAGGTGGTGCTGGTAAATAACGGAAAAAACCAGGCTACGGAACGTATAGATCAAATCATGAGAGAATTGTTATGGAACAGCCCGGAGGTTGTGTTGGCAAAGGAAAACGGTTTGCCAACCGGGTGTCGCGGTGGGAGTCTCAGCCGAATGCGGAGAGCTAAACAATTATGGATAACTCGGAAATCTTCGACTCTGTGGGCGGAAAAATGGAATAAGATAGTAATGGTAGAGAAAAACCTTTCGAAGAATGACTATATAACTTATACTACATATTTAAGAAAATAGGAGATGAGTCTTTGGGTGGATGGGAATGATTCAAACATGGACTCCGATTCCATCATGGTTCCTGGAACAGGGGAGAAAATCAATCTCTGGAAACACTCAGTTGTTTGTGGAGAATGCCCCCTGGAGGAAGCTTATTGCAAGGAAACAGAAGTGGGTGTGCACT
>JAVJIF010032616.1:127500-142500 GCA_038442645.1 Agave tequilana | reverse complement strand
AAGGAAGGAAGCCGACGAATTCCATGGCTGGACCTGGTGAATTACTCGAGTGAACTCAACCAGATGTACAAGGCGTGCAGTCTACCGTTGAGAGTGCACTAAGAGAACTCATTGAGCTGGGCTGACCGGAAATCACTTGAAACCTACCTATTGTTTGTTCATTCTCGAAAGGCGGCGGTGTCATCTCCAGAAAGGACGATGTAATCAACATAAACGGAGAAGACTGCTGTGCGTCATGAAGATGAGCGGACGAATAGAGAGTGGTCCGTGAAGCTGTGATGTAAGCCGGCCTGCTCAACGGTGGTGCTTAACTTCTCCAGGTGAAGGGTGCTGAGACCATAGAGGGCTTTGCGAAGCCGGCAAACAAGTGAAGAGGAGCGGGAAGCAGGAAGGCATGCTCCACTACGGGGTCGGGCAGCAGCAGAATGAAATCAGAGTCGGTCTTCTCTGAAGAAACAAACGGAGGCAGAAGAAAGCAGGGCAGTCAATCCCGATGAATGTTTTCTATTGCCCCCCGGATTGGACTTCAAAGAAAAAAGTGAAAAAGCGGGAATAAGCCCGACGGTGCGCTTACAGTTCTACTTAATAGTATCTGCCCGTGTGTGCCCGGAGAGCTTTTGCTTTAGGCTTCTTTTTAGTGGCAAATCACATATTATTCATCTTTCTTCTCTTCCTCGGAACCCATTGTCCGTCGACGTGTGTCGGTGCCGTTGGAGTGACCGCTTTGAAGCACGTCGTTTCCATATTCATGAAGCCCTAATGTATATTAAAAGTGAACGGCTTGGGTCAAAAAAAATGTATATTTTTCAAGACGACCAATTATATTTTTATTTTTCAGTAGTGGCTATATACTCCCAGGGGGGCCGGTAACACTCTCCGATTCCAGAAAACCTTCTCCGGAATCGGCAAAAGGTGTATAGTATAGAAAGAGAAATCGATATGTGCTTCGTATACGTAGATACAGATCCATATGCGTGTCGTCAATCAAAGTCAAAGATCTATCGGTACTCCGAAGTTTCATTAAGAATTGAAGGCGGTATGCCGCATCGCCATGATGTCTTTTTAGGCCTTTATTGCCTACTGTTTTTCGAGCAGTGTGGCAGAAGGGTCATTGTCCTGAAACCAAACCGACAAATCAAGGAAGTGTAATACAAGACGAAGTCTGACGCATCCGATGGCATTTCCTTATATTTCCCGAAATCTAGGGCTGTATGAAGGACAAGCCCATTTTACTATTAAAGAGCCTCGAAGTACTCATTCATTCGAATAGCGGGGTTCCGTGGTCTCAAAGAAATCCGTCTTATTGGAGATCCTTGTCATTTGGAAACTCCATTTCCCACCTCCACGTTATTTTTTTATTTAGCAGGTTGGCTAAAAGGAGAGGCTTTAGTAATCATAGGCGCAGGCGCTTTAAGGGGCAAATTGCCTTGTATTCGGCGAAAAAGCCAATCTGGATTCCCTTCCCCCTTTCCTACTGATGAGGGTTGAGACCCACTGGAGTTCTTTCTTTTTTTCAGTAGAGTCAAGCTGTGTCCCCCCTATTCCCCGAGGCTTCGTCGACTGCCGGAAGCTGGATTGATTGTGGCTGAGTGAAATGAAAGCAAGATGGCAAACTCACCTATGCGACTACGACTGGTTGGACGGACGAGACAGACCAAAGACAAAAAAGGCGAACCTTCCTCCTGGGCTTCGGTATTTCGGGCTAGAGCAATGACTCCGTCGAATGTTTTTCTTGCCTGGAGACAAAGGATGGACCATCGGCTTCTGACCGTGCGGCTCTTCTTGGCTTTTTTTCCCGCTGAGCTTTCATGCAATGACTTCTCACTGACACATGAACTGAGCCTTTCACCGACAGATCCCCTTCGACTGCTCCGGCTCTGAGTGCACTACGGTGAATCAACAACTCCTACAACCAGCTGAGAACGAGATGCTTTGTCGGCTTATCCCACTCTTCTGAACTACCCGAAGTAACCATGCTCACCTGATCGCGAGACTCCTGACGTACCGGGCGCAACCCCCGACGATCCCTCTCAAAATGGGTTTCCTAAATAGGAGGAAGATCGAAGAACTAGTATCAAACGAGTCTCTCGACGCTCCTCTTTTCCTTCGGAACCGTCGGCTTCAATATAAAGTCGGGATGAGCGAGCTTTGCGTTCTTCTTACCTTTCTCCAGCCGCCCACTTCATTCCAATAGAGACAGAATAATAACAAGACTCCACTCGGGCTGTTCTTTGGTCTGGCATAGGCCGAGCCACATCAAAGTGACGGCGTGAAAGACGAGTCCCTTGCCAAATTATCTCGTGTTGGATTCGAATAAGACTGAAGATCAGGTAGGGCTGGGACCACTGAAAAAGAGTCTGCCCTGACATCCGCGAAAGCTTTTGAGCAATCCGACCACCCGGCTTCCGAGCCCCCGAAACAATCATTCTCTCGTTGTGAAAAGAACCCCTCATTAGGAGTCGAACGCTATTAAACAAGTCTGGTCTTCTGTCGGCTTTTCCTTGAGGAAGTAGTACTAGACCGTCAGTCGAAAGGAGAGTTCGGTAGAGAAGATCTCGCACTGATCTATGAACCAGCTTTTGTTTCGACATTGCACAAAGCTCAACGCCCGCCACCTCGATGATTCAGTCAGAATTTTGAGTTACCCCACTAGTTATTGCCTCTAGAACCACCATAGCCCTACTGCCTCACCAAACCCGTTCCACTAAGCGCTCTCATCTCAAAGGCTCCCTATACAAGATGAGACTCTCTTCATCACCGGTCATCAAGACTGGCCGAACCTTTGGACTCAACTCATCAGTAGTTATCTTGCATTCTGTTTGTTCACAATCCGACGGTGGTGAGCGGTACGAAATACCGAAGTCTCATTCATCTCAGAAAAACCAATCAACCTATAAGAACTCCCTAAGCCATCCATGATCCAGCTGAGTAAATTCGGAATAAATGAACTGGAAAATGCATTCAACTCCACATGCGAGAACGGAATGTCGAACGAGTAAAAAAATGGGGGTTATGAGAACTAGACGTCAGATGACTAGCTGACAAGCAAGGCCTTCGAAGTTCTGCCGGCAGTCCTGTAGGTAAGAAGAGCAGAGCAAGGGATGGCTCTTCCAACAGCTTATGAAGGTTCCGAAGGAAAGGTTGTCCTCCCGAAGATCAAGAGACCTGATGAGGTGAGACAGATTGAAAACAAAAAGAAAAATGCCTTTATTTCGCGCCATATCATCGCCTCATCAGCCATTCGATTGAAGATTGCTGGGCTTTCAAAGATTGGCTGCTGAATGAGCTCACGGCGGGAAGGATTATCAGAACGTCAAAGGTGCCTCTTGAAGCCGCAGCTCATCATCAAGGGATGAATTCTGCGGAAAGATCGATTTCTTCGCAGACGAGGAGTGAAACTTTCCTGAAGAAGAAACGACCATTAGATTACATTGAGGACTGGCAAAACCTTGTCGGACCCTCAGCCCTCGTCCTCAAAAAGTCAGGCGAAAGAGTCGGAGCCCTCGAAAAAGACTCAGCCCCAGCCTGTTGCCGCTTCAAATAAAGATGGGCGTGTCGACTATAATGTCCTTGCCCATTTGAGGAAGATTCCCGCATTGTTGAGCGTATATGATGCTCTCATGCTGTCGGAAGAGTTGAGTGAGGCCTGCGCTTTCCAATCCGTACTTGCTTGTATTGCAATCACTGTACAAAGTCCGAACATACAAGGGCGGAGCGCTAAGAAAGGGAAAGCTGTGATGCTTTGACCTTCACCGATAATGATCTGATGATTGGTGATAGAGAGCACAATAGGCCCTTATACATATAAGTAAAATGCATTCTGTCGAAATCCAGCGCATCCTTACCGATCCCGGGTCTGCAGTGAACCTCCTGCCATATCGAACTCTTCGGAGGGTTAACATGACAACGGAAGATTTTGAGCATGAAGATGTGACGATCTTTGGTTTCAATCAAAGCGAGTCGGAGACAATACCGAGGGGATCGATCACTCTACCCGTACGGCGTCGGAGAGCTTGAGAAAAAGGTTTTATTCGGTGTAATTGACGTCGACACCTCCTATCGCGCTTTACTTGGGAGACCGTGATAAGTACAAGGTCGTGCCCTCCACTCTCCATCAGTGCCTCAAATATTATGAGAACGGCGAAGATAAAAGAATCTATGGGGACTTTGCATCCCTTTTCTGTGCTGGAAACGCGTTATACCGACGCTGACGTTCGCGCTTTGAAGATAAGCAGAAACGGCCTTCGCATAAAGAAAGAGTTGAGGTGACGCACGAGATTCCGAAGTGTGAAAGTCATCCATTGCTCGTCGGGAGATGACAGTGATGATGATCCGCTCGTCTCATTCCCAAATGAGATGAAACTTTCCATAAAGATGATGATGAGCACGAAGAGTTGCTCATTTGGGTCAACGAGCCGAATGTATAACAATTACCAGATGATCTTGTCAAGCCCCTCACCCGGCTGGACGTAGCAGTGGTAGAGGAATTGAATACATTCTCCGTTAAGCCCACCCAGAAGGGGCAAAAGGAAAGAAATTTTTACCAATCCCCTATCCGTTAATGCCTCCCTCTCTCACGAGGAGATTAAATCGATCCGGATGCAGGGATACGGGTCAAAGTAAGAACTCGCTATTATAGTAAGAAGACGCGAAACATATTGCTAGAGATCGGCTCCGACTTAAGCTTAAGGGTTCCATTATCCTCGTACAAGCTCTATGAAAAGATGTGGCGACTCCGTCGGGCTGTATCCCTGCATCCCCAGGGATTCCATCGCCTCCCCTCTGTTATAGCCACCCCGAGACCAAGGCAGGATTGCAAAAAGAAAAAAAGTGCTTCCTTTTTCCTATTACGGAGCTCTCTTTTTCCTTAGTTCAGAGTATATTGTATTGTGAGGACTCTTTCATTCATTTATACAACCTTCTTATTTCCGTCAGGGACCTCACTCTCTTGCTTCATCCGACTTTCATCAAGCGATGCACTTATGGAATCCGTCCCGGATTCGCTTATTGAGCTGCCTGCTTCCACCCCCTATTCATTGCACCACTGCTCGTCTCCGTGGATCCGAGACTGAAATCTGGTCCAGGAGAAGAAAGAGCTGGATTTATGGCATGAACTGATCGAGATTGGAATTGCAATGGCTTGATTTAAAGCATAAAGAGAGGAATATGATGCGCCCCTTCCCCGCCACGAGGGATAAGTCGAATACAGATAAGCCAGCGCAAATTAAGCCGACGATTTGTTAAGTTAATTAGTAATAATGTCTTGAAAGGGACAACTGTCTTGACTTTCTATGATTGTCTTGTTTTGAATTTCCAAGCAGGGCATTATAAAAAAAAAAGACGAGGGGATTTTAATAAGACCTAGTCCCGGTATAGACAAAGAAAGCATTTTCTAGTTCTGACTCTAACGGAAAAGGATCGAGCGGAGGCGGTGCAATCCGATGCATCTTTGTGCTATCTAAGCTAGACAGAAAGATAAATGCTTTCAGTCCGTCAGCAGCTTGATTTTGAGCCCCACATCCTATAATTGAGGAATGAGGTTCAAATCGCGAAACTCGGCTCGTCGAATAGAAATGGTAAGAATGACCGAAAACAAGACGTCGGTTGGAATTTCTCGTTGGTATGCCAATGAATTGCTACGAGGCATTCTCATTTCTCTTCTTTCGAGATCGGATTCTTTTGATCCGTCTATAGACTCATCTGGCTCTTTTGACATCTTTCTTTTTCTTGGATAAAGGCGGGAAGGTCTTCAATCAAATAGGTATTCACAAGACTCCGTGAATTCCACTCCCTTTCTTTTCTTAAGTCTTTGACAGAGTTCATCGGCATTGGGTTTGTGTTTAGCTGTGGCTTTGATTCTCACAGGAAGGGATGGTCTGAGATTTTGATGTTCCTGCTCTTATGACTGCTTCAAAAACAGTGTACTTTCTTTAGTTCTCCCAGGCCTCTGAGCTTTTGGGCTTTCGAGATGGGCACTTCGCTTCCTGGACTATGATCGGTTTTAGGAAGACGCTTCTAGGCTGAGGCTTTCCAGGCTACTAACGGAAAGCGCCATAGTGCTTCTTAACGTAGCGAGCCTACACAGGCGGGTGCTTTCGCTGTCTAGAGGGGAATTCTACTTCCTGTTCGAGTCGTAAGAGGATAAAAAACGTCGGTTGGAAGGAAGCTGGTGTTAGGGTAGGGTTTCGAGTTTCCCTGTTCGATAGAGCTCCTTGGCCTGGGCTCTCGACGCTTATAGACTTGTGGTATAGTTCGTACTCGCATCAAGCTGTGGTCTCCGTCCCCTTCGATTATTAGTAGGGGCTCGTGCCTTCGTTCCGTCGGTATAGGTATACAGTCAAATACCCGCCTCGAAGTCCCGTCAGTCAGTGTTCTCAAATCCCAGGATCCCCATAGTCTCCGGCGAGTGGAGGACGAAGGACGTTTCAGCCTCAAAAGAGCTGGTGTAGTTCTCAACCGGCGTGCTACGCCCTTTTACAAACTGCGCTCGCTGACTGATACTGAGGGACTGGACACCGAGACCATGGCATCAAAGGCCTGCGGCTTGTGGCTTGCTTGATAAGGGAAACAGAAGACGTCCCTCAAAGCTCATAAAAGCCTGGTGGGCCCTACCTGTCAAAGGCCCTACGTTTTTCAATCACCAGAAGCTCTTATCCCCTCTCCCCTAAGGCAAGACTCCGGGCTGGAAAGCGCCTTACTGAACGTTAAGAGTACTAATATTATGGTCTTGCAGAGCCTTCCTTAATCAGACTTATATACAGGTCTTAATCGACTTAAGGAGCACGAATACAAATAGTAGATACCTCGGGAGAGGGATGAGAGTAGTGTTCTTTAGTTCCATGAGGTAGCTGCCTATTGCAGGAGTTCCTGACCTGAAGGGACACCGGCAAGCTGTTACTGAATGTGAACAACAATGTAAAGGAGTTCAAAAATGAAAGACCTCAACGATTTTCATTTAGGTATCGTCATATTACTTCTGAAGTGACCGAACGAAGTGGAGGATTTTTTCAATACCGAATCCCAGATTCCTATAGATGACTACTAAGGGGAGGGGCCCCCTTAACCCATCGTTCACTGCTCAGGCAAGGGATATATACGAATATACCGACTGCTATACCGCAAGTGTAAAGAGCCGAAGCGGTAGTGTTTCGGGCAGGAGGGAGATTTTGTAGCCTACTTTGAGTCCTCTAGGAAGGCCCCTACGGAACGGCTGCATTCAGAAGCAGTTCTCCTCGCCTACTCGGAGTGTTCGGGAGGAAGAACGGAGTGAGGGAAAGAAGGATATACGGAGGGACTGACTGACTGAACTTCAATACTACTGCTTGCTGACTGTTTTGCTTCCCTGCCCATTCCGACTGCCCTAACTATGACTTGCTTGGCTGACTGGTCTGATTGAACTACCGGACACCACTGATCGGCTTTTTCATGAAAGCCCATCTATGTGCTCTGAAAAAGCTTCTGTTGACCGATGAAAGACTAGAGCGAATTCATTCTTCATTGGATAGCTGACTCTCGCTCGGAAAAGAGGGACATTGGAGTCTGAGCGCCTTCTATGGAAGATGGAACGTCGGGATAATCCACCAAAGCCCCTTCTTTCCGCTGGCTGTCCCCTGCGGGTCAAGTGTCAACGTATCTCGATGAGCTTGAAGCGCCCTTGTCAGCCGAGGAGGAGCCCCTAGACAATGACATACATATGGGAAACCAAATCATAGCACGATGGGGGTAGGGCTCAAGTCCCTTCCGTCAAGCCTAACTACCTTAAGAAGTTTGAATTATGGGTGCTCATTCCTGCTCGGAACCTACCATAGCAAAAACCAAAGACAAAGGTGGGCGGGATTGATGATTCATCGAAATCTTCTCTTTCCCTTCCGGTACCAAGAAGAGGGCTCCTGATTTACTTTCTCTCTGATCTGGATATTATGGAATAGGAGTCGTTTCGGCCCGACGAGCTTTGGTGCGTTTTGGGGAAAGGCTGGTGCTGGTGAATGTTGGGATTCCATCGCCTCCTTCTGGTCATCAGACAGATTATCCTCGGTTTGCTTGACCGATGCCTTCCTGTTGGGCGTAGGAGTAGGGGGCCCTTCGCTGAGCAGAGGGATCTTGTCGACGGGTAGACTCCGTACAACTACTCATTGACAAAAGAGATGATTGGCCTACGACTCCGACCCGGCTGCACCCCCACTGAAGGGTGAATGAGAGAAGAAGAGCAAAGGCGGTGAAACCCCTGGTGACATCCCTCAATTGTGGATGGATTTGGGAATCCCTTTCACAGGTCTTGCTATGTATGGCTTCGACGTCAGAGGGCTCGAAAGCCACAAAGGCTTGCGGGAGAGGTGCGGCCAATAGAGAGCCTGAGAAAAACCAGGATTTGCGTCTTGACGACTGGTATGACCCGATTGACTCCTTGGCCTGCTTAACCAAACACTGGTGCTTCTTCCGGTCACTCATTCAAAGAAGGATTGAGAGGACCACGTCGACTTGGAGAAAGGCAATGAAGAGCCTCGATAGGGATCGATCGTCTCATCGGAGCTTTAGACAAGGGTAGTGGAACCAAAACAGGAGCAAGGACGTCGGATCGAATTGACGACTTTGGATGAAAGCCAGCCCCTCATTCCCAGCTTTGTTGCCTTCTTAGTTCTCTGGGGCAATGCATTCCAAAAACCCGAACCTCGCTATGACCTTTTACTGGCGGGATGTTGCGTAGTATCCTGACTCTCCTAGTATGGATCCCCCCATGGGCTCCCCACCTTAAGGACCAAAGGTTGAAGAAGGGTTTTGCCCCGTGCATTTTCTCACTGATTCCACTGGTTCTCGATTGCTGTACACAACCACATCCCGGTGAGGCTAGAGAAACTGGAGCTCCCAGGGAAGAAGCACTATGGAAAGAAGGGCGTCGAAAGGCACGCACCTCGAAGGCGGACTTGTACTTGTAGCGTCAGCATCATCCCGAAACTCATGATGTAGCAGCCATTTGGACAAGGCTACACCACCTGATCGGGGGGCTGTTGTTTGCTCACCACTGGGAGATGGAACCATATCCAATCAATGGGGCTTCTTTGTTCAATCTCTTGAGGTCGAAGAAAGGCGATGGAATCCCTGTTGATATCGACAAGCCTATAATATAACGAAATTTTTTATAATAAGAAAGCATTTTTCTTTCTTTCAGTCCATTCCATTTTTCCCTCTCGGTATTCTTCCTTAAGTGAGAAAGAAGAGAGCTGGGCTCTCCCTGGACTTCTTTCCTTCTAAGCCTCACCTAATTTGAATTTCTCTGATATTCCACGTTTCCGAAACGGATCCTATCAAATATTTTACATTTTCTATGATCATCTCTATTTTAGGTATTCGGGGAATCCTCCTTAATAGACGAAATATTCCTATTATGTCAATGCCAATTGAATCAATGTTATTAGCTGTCAATTCGAACTTTTTGGTCTTTTCCGTTTCTTTGGATGATATGATGGGTCAATCATTTGCTTCATTAGTTCCAACCGTGGCAGCTGCGGAATCTGCTATTGGATCAGCCATTTTCGTTATAACTTTTCGAGTCCGAGGTACTATTGCTGTCGAATCTATAAATTGTATTCAAGGTTAAAGAGAACTAAAGGAGAGTTACAAAATACGAAGTTCCTCACGCCTGTCTTTCTTTTTTTGTCTTTTCTTTTTTGACTTGGTCGCCGGGCGAGCGCATCCTGTCCTACACAACTTCTCGTTCCCTTGCAAAGAATACCGAAAAAAAAAAGAATCTTGCCCAATGAGATTGAGTTCAACGAATATGCAGGATAGAAAGATGCTATTTGCTGCTATTCCATCTATTTGTGCATCAAGTCCGAAGAAGATCTCAATCTATAATGAAGAAATGATAGTAGCTCGTTGTTTTATAGGCTTTCTCATATTCAGTCGGAAGAGTTTAGGTAAGACTTTCAAAGTCACTCTCGACGGGAGAATCGAGTCTATTCAGGAAGAATCACAGCAATTCTCCAATCCTAACGAAGTCATTCCTCCGGAATCCAATGAACAACAACGATTACTTAGGACCAGCTTGCGAATTTGCGGCACCGTAGTAGAATCATTACCAACGGCACGCAGTGCACCTAAGTGCGAAAAGACAGTGCAAGCTTTGTTATGCCGAAACCTAAATGTAAAGTCAGCAACACTTCTAAATGCCACTTCTTCCCGTCGCATCCGTCTTCAGGACGATATAGTCACAGGTTTTCACTTCTCAGTGAGTGAAAGATTTGTCCCCGGGTGTACGTTGAAAGCTTCTATCGTAGAACTAATTCGAGAGGGCTTGGTAGTCTTAAGAAAGGTTCGGGTGAGGGGTTCTCTTTCTTTAGAATAAGGAAGATATATAGATTCGGAGTCATGTCTTCATGCGGAAAGAAGAGCGGATCCAATACACATCAGACTTTTTTCTCAGGAAATGCAGCGACGTACTTGGGGAATTTGGGGATGTCATGCCCCACGAGTTAGTTGCCCGACGCCCTATCGGGGAGGGCAGTCTACCACAAGATCGAGTTTGAGCCTGGTGGAGCCAAAGCTGGGTTGGTTTGGCTGATGGCCCCTCCGTCAGTTGGTTGAGCTCAGGAAAGAATTTCCGGAAGTCATATCGGCCAGATATATTTAAGCCTCCGACGGCTCCATATTTTGCCCCTCTTTTATTCCATAAGAAGCGGGAGCCGTCAGATTAGATTTTGCATTGAAACTCGGGCGCTCAACCAGGTAACCTAACCATCAAGAACAAGTAAAGTATCCACTTTGATTGCAGACTTGTTTGACTGAGCGCTTCATACTTCTCGAAGTTGGATCTACGGTCGGGCTACTACCAGGTGCGTATCGCAGAAGGAGACGAGCAAAAGACGACCTGTATGACAAGCGACGGCGCTTTCCAGCCCTTTTCTTTTTGGTTATGCCTTTTGGACTCACCAATGCCCCAGCAACGTTCTGCACCCTCATAAATGAGCTATTCCACCCGTACTTAATTAAACGACTGGTGGTATACTTTGATCGTGAGCTATAGCCAGTCGTTAAACGACCACGTTAGCCACCTCCGGACTCCTGGTATTAAGGTCTCGAATAGCCTCTATGTAAAGATAAAAAAAGACTCCTTTGGACAGACGGAGATCCTATTCCTAGGGGGCCATTGGATAGGTGATGGCTTGATCAGGATGGATGGGGAGAAAGTGAGGGCTATCAAGGAGTGGGACCCCCCTACAAAAAAGAAAATGGCGGAGTTTAGGTCCTTCTTAGGACTTGTCCACTACTATAGGATAGGCGATTCATCCGGCGGATACTCAAGGCGGGCGGCTCCATTGACGGATCTCCTGCGAGAAGGAACGAACGTGGAAATGGACGGATCGGTGTCAAGAAGCTTTTTAAGACGCAGATGAGGCAGTAATGAAGGAGCCTGTGTGTTGGTTGCCAGACCACACCCAGACATGATCGGTGCATACGGATGCCTCAGACTTTGCCATTGGGGGAGTCCTCATGCGACGATGGGCATCCCATAGCCTACGAGAGTTGTAAGCTCAACGACACCGAGCGGCCGTCAGACGGTCCAGGAGAAGGAGATGACGGCAATTGTGCATTGCCTTCGCACATGGAGTCAAACCGTCGTTGGGGTCACGATTCGTGGTCAAAGACGGGGTTTGTGGCGACGAGTTACTTCCTGACCAATCTGAAACTAAGGCGCGTAGCGACAGGCACGATGGCAAGCAAGACAAACTTCCTACGTTTGATTGATATGGTGCGAGAGTATAAGCCTGGCCTTCTAAATAATGCCAAGCATACCTCGCTAACCGTAGCCGATACCGAGCTGAGTGAATGAGCGCCATGAAGGAATGCTTTCACAAGCGGTAGAAAGATACCATGTTCGATACTCACCTAGATGGACAACCAGTCAACCTCGATTCCCTTAGCAGTAGCATTGTGAAAATGGAAAGAGGAGCTCCTACCTAGTGGCAAAAGTACTAAAGCCCTATTTCCCTCAATAGCTGGACCGTCGGAATCGATCGACGTGTTAACTCACCTATGGGCGAAATCCCCCGACGCTCATTTTCCTTAGGGAGTGGGGTCTAATTTCTAAATAAACTTTTATATCTCACCCCGCAGCAAAACCAGTACTTTTTGCCATCTTTCAGGGGTAGTTCACGAAGGAACATCCGATGTAAGACAATTTTCCCAGTGTTTTAAAAAGTCCGGGAGAAGGGCGATAGATCAGCTGTTAACTTCTGTGGAATTCCCCTGTCTTCTAACGTATTTGTTTGATCTTCACCTGCCCCCATAGCTCTCAATCTAGAGGGCTTTCAGCGCCTAGCTATTTCCTTAACCGAAGGGGAACCAGCCAATCACTTAAAGTCTCCAAAGCCCGGAGAAAGAGGTAGATATTCTTTCAAAGAGAAAGCGACTCCCCCCGTTCGTTCAAGGAGAGAAAGTACTGCATTTAGAGGAAATAGATGATTGAAAGCCCCTGTTGAATCAGTCTCGAACAACCAACGCTGGATTTCCTCACCCCTCCGGGCCACATTTCTTGTTTTTCCGAAGTCACTTGCTAAATCTTGCTGAAAGGCTGTATCGACTCGGTATGTTCGTTCGGGAGGAGACCTTTGACCGGACATGGGTTATCAAGAGCCGGGTGGGATCGATATCCTAGACGTTCCTTCGGAAAGCATTCATCGAGCATCCGAACTTCAACGATTTACTGATTGATTGAGATTTTTCAGAAGTAAAGACACGAGCCTCACTGGCTTCATTCCCCGCTTGAGAACCGGAAGAAGAACAAGGGGTGCTCTCAAAGGGCTCGGCCTCTAGGCGTGGTTTCCTATCCGAACTTCTCTAAGTGAGAACTGGAAGAAGCAACTCTTTCTTGTATTTTGATTGCCTCAAGCGGAGAATAAAGATCTTTTGCTACGCACCTTCCGCTCCCGAGCCGAGATAAGGCTGTTTTCAAACTAGAGGCGCTGTAAGCCAGGGACGATACCAATAAAGAAACCCGCAAATCGAAGACTCGCAACCGCAAGTCGACAACATAAAAAAAAGGAACCTGGTAAAAAGCCTGAACAAGTTATAGAAGGCCAACAACAAATGGAGGAATGGAAAGCAAGGGATACTTTCTTTGAACAGAAACGGGGAACTCCATGCCCTCAAAGGAAAGTAGGTACTCGATAGCGATAGAAGAGCTCGCTACGTTAATTAGCAGTATCATAAGCTCGAGTCTTTATGATTTCGTGGTTGTGTAGTGACGATTATATCCCTGTCTACAGCAAGACGTGGTCCGAGCACGTGCAACATCTGCGATCCGTACTGGAGGTCTTGCGAAAAAAGGAGAAGATATGTAAAAGATGTCGAAGTGCAAGTTATGCAACACGAGCAAGCCTAGGTGAACGCTTTGGTCTCACTCGCTAAGCGGAAGAAGCCTACTCGGTATACTCCTCCGGAAGAAAATCCGGATGCCGACGATCTCGATTATGGAACTTCTGTTCTGGACCTGATATTGGATCTCATTTGCGTCCGTTTATAGGGGACCGGAAAGCCTCTCTCTCTGTGGGTCCGTCCGGAAGTCAGTCATCTCTCTTTCTCGACCACCGGTATCTTCAGATAAAAAATGACCAAAGCGACTAGGGCGTAGCGAGCGCCTTCCTTCCTTTCTTCTTTCTGAGTTAGAGATTGAGAGTGTAGAGAATGATAGAACCTTTCGAGAATGCGATTAGCAAACCTAGTACCGGCTTTCGTTGAAGTATCGGTTGGAGATGATACCGTGAAAGTTGCTAGTGCCGCTACTGGCCTTAGTCATCCAGGGATGAAGGACAATCTATCGAAAGATGAACGAGGGACGAGTGGTAGGAGCCAACAAACAAATCGTAGTGCCGGTTCAGTGAAGTAAAGTTCCGTCTCCCATCCCGAACCTTAAAAAAGTGAAGGGTATGTGTTGTTTCTTGGCACTTTCTTTGTTATGCCAACCTAAAAACAGATAAATAAATGGGATTCCATCGCCTCCTATTTTATAGGAATAGAATGAATCTTTTATCGAAGGATAAGAAAGAAAAACTATCTGATCAAAACCGGATCTCCTGTGAGAATGATTTGGAAGATCAGGACAGGTAGTAAGGAACCCTAGATCTACCTATGAAAGACCAGAACAAGCTGTAGGGGAAGGACATCCGGAACCAAAGGCCACTCTGTGACCGCAGCAGGATATCGCCAGATCCCCCTCCCTATGACGTCAGAAGCACACATTTGGTCTCTCCACGCCCAGATTTCCATCTCCGAACTTCTTCAGACCCCCCCAAAACACGCCGAACTATTCTATACCCTTCTTAGATAAGCACGAATCCTGCGGGAGACACCCGCAACTGCAGTCTATCTTTTCCCAGATCATTGCACCTCCACCAAGAAGATTCTCGGGTTAGGATATAGATGCGGGGAGACACCCGCACCTGGATGCTGTCTACATTACCGCCTACGTAGGAGACTCTGCAGGATTAGACGAAGAATGGTTGACAATGGGGCAGGAATCCACGTCTGCATCCTCAAAATCGCAGAAGTTCGCGGGATATTAGAAGAAGACTTTTCATTTTTTATATTTTTTTATAAATAATGTATTCAAAATGGTTGGTAAAGGGAGCAGAGCGAGAGGATTCCCGGGTGCCCGAGCGGGAGCAGTTGACGTTGAGCTTCAAGAGCAAGCGATATAAATCTTCTTTGCCAAAATCAAAAAGACAAGAAAGAAAGCCGCAAGAGTAGGCCAAACAAAAAGCCGTATCGCGCGAGGCGCTCACGTTTTTTTGGCTGGTTGCGATCAGATGTAGAAGAGAAGTTCGTTTAGGAGCCGCCGCATACGTTGACTCTGGAATTTCTTCGTTAGATTTTCGATGGCTCTCGCTGGTCCTCCAAATCCCCTATTGTATTCAAAGATAAATGGTTTGATCATTCAATGGATCAAGCGACGGTCTTTCTTTCTCTTTTCAATCAAAGAAAGGTTTTCTTCGAAAGCACCAGATT
>JAVJIF010032616.1:90000-122500 GCA_038442645.1 Agave tequilana | reverse complement strand
GTGGGATAACATGGTTTAGGAATCCATGGTTACTGGTCCAATTTCCCATGACACTCGAAGACAAAGCGGCTGACGTGGTACCAACAAATCCCCTCAGAATCTGTGTGGACTTTGAAGCAAATGGCCGAAATGTTCATAGCTCGGTTCGCTGATACATGTCTTGAGTCTACAGCCCAGCAATCAATACCCAGACATAAGCAGAAAGGAAGCTGGTACTCCCCCCGTCGAAATATAACCAAAGATCGAAGAAGTTGACAGTACAGGTTCCTATAAACAAAAGGCCCTGATCAGTCAAAGACAAAGGCGCTTTCCAGCCCTGCGCCATGGTCTATTTATTCAAAGAATCGAGAGACGTTTATGCTTTCCAGCCAGCAGAAGCTTAACCCGAAGTCTTAAATGAAGCCGATCAAATCAACCTTCGGTCGGGACGCAACTTGCCCGCAAAGACGCTACCCCAGCCTCATCAGACGGAAAGACAGGCACCAGTCCAGCCAATACGCAACTCCAGTAAGGAGATAACATGAAAGTCAAGGTAGACGTGGTCCAGCACCTAAAAAAGATCCCGGCGCGTATACGACGCGCTTCAACTGTCCCCAGAAGCCAGGAATGCCCTCATAAAGGCATTCGAAGAACCATCTCAATATGCTGAGGTGGTACACCAGACCAATGTTACCTCGACAGAAGCTAAAGTATGCTGGTCAGAGGTGAGCTTACGGGAGATAGAGCGGACGAAGACCTGATGTTTTATGGACCAAAGAGCATCAAAGACCCCTATACATAACTGGAGAGATCAACGGAGTAAAGTTAACCATGGTTATGTTAGATAGTTAGTCCGCGGTTAACCTCCTACCATACTAGGTCTTCCTCCGATCAGGGTTATCACCAAAAAAACTGGCCCGAGCTATATGATGATACATAGCTTTAACCAAAGCAGGCAAATGGCAGTAAAGACATATTATGGTACAAAAGACTCCTAAAAGAACGTCAATTACGGAGGCCTATATCATGGGATACATACCGAGTTTTGAATATCTTGTACGAAACCATTTGCAAAAAAGTGCATTTCATATAGCTGCGAAATGTTGAAAGCCTGTTTTCCCTAATAGCAACCAGCCGAAATCGATCGACGGTTCATCTCTCCTAGTGGCAAAACCAGTAAAATTTAGTCATTATCGGCTAGTAGCTCCTTATTCAAACAGGTTTGAAGCCAAAAACACGGGAAAGTTAGACATTCGATAGATTTCGATCGACCGGAAATACTGAGTCAATCAAAAAACACGGGAAAACGTGAACTTTCCTTTTCTCATTGAGAACTGTCAGAAGGAATCACTGGCCTCACTCCCTTCAGCTGGCGAACCCGAAGACTCGGTAAAAAGAGTCAAGCCTAGACGAAGAAATGAGGAGTCATCAGTACGGGAAAAAGAAGGAGATTTGCTCTGGAACGTCGACCGATGAAAGCTGCTCTCCCCTAAAGCGCCGGGGGATAGCTACAGGTTCCCGAAAGGGGGCGAGGTCCGGTACGGAGTAACGGAAGGAAGAAGTCAACTCGATCTCTTTTCTTTCGATTGCATCGCCTTATTGACCAAGAACTCTATACCGTCAGGGGGCGAGGTTACGGTACTGAAAAGCCTGATCTTCGTCGACTGATCCGCCGGGATGGAATGACACTTCGTCGACGGGACTTTATCTTCTCTAGCTATAAGCCGAAGCCTACGATCGAAGAAAGCGGGATTCATTTGCAAACTACCAAAAGCACCCCATCCCCTAGCTCTGGAACCAGGACTGAACTGAAAGGACTATCTCGTCTCGTGAGTCAAGTGGTCAATCGAAGCTGTCAATCCCCTACTACGGGGATTTAGCCCTAACTGAAGGAAGGAATCATACTTCGTCGCGAGGGAAATCCATGGAATCATTCGTCGTATGTAGTGAGACGGTATCGAATAGTAGAAAGTCAAAGCTGAATAAGAGAACTTTCCTCCCTCAATCTCGCTATAAATCGAGCGGAAAAAGCCTGGGGGAGCGCTTCCCTAAGAAAACTGGCCTAGCTGACCTTCATTCCTTCCCCGCTGGCGAACCCCCCGAAGGAATGGATTGAGCGCGGGATGCTTCTGCCCCCAATGCGTCGATTTGAACACCTGCCTGGCCTCCCTTCCCTACTTCTCGATATTAAAGCATGAAAAAGAGGATCAAGCCCTTGTTCGTGAGTCACGGAGTCAGTATTCGACTTTATTCAATAGGGCAAGGGCTTCATCTTTCGTTTATTCTACTGATTCACTCCCCTTATTTCCGACGAACCAGGGCTTGATCTCTCCGCAATTAGCATAGCTCGTGAGTAAACTGACATCTTCACAAAAGAAATCGGATGAAAACTTTTTCTTTCTCGCTTTCTCTTGCTTGGTTCATCAGTTCTGCCCTTTTCTCCTGCAACAAGCCTTGCTGAATTCATTGATCGCTGACCTTCACTCGTTGAGAAAAGCAGTAAATTGGCCAACCTCCCTTCCCCACTGACAATATTCAAGAAGTTCCCCCGCCGCCCCGCTTCATTCATTGACTTGACTCCCTCTCCCTCTTTCAAAGCATTCCGACCTTGCTGCAATTATCCTTTTCTCTATCTCAGATGAGGGGACTGGCTGGTACGCCCGGAGTCCGAGATTCAATCTGGCAAGCGCGGGGAAGAAGCGCTCCGTGGGCCTTTTAGCTTGAATTGAGCTTCACTGAAAGAATTGCGAGATGAAAGCCGTCAAAGGCGATCGTCGGGATTGATTGATGTCGAGATTTGTTGTATATAGAAGCGTGTCATCGTTCAGTAATCAAGGGAGGCTCCACTCATGCGGATAGGCTTGGTTCACTTTCCCCGCTCCGGGATCGACTCGGCGGAATCATATAATCTTTTCTATGACAAATGTAGTTGGGTGAGCAAGCTCAGCGGTTTCCTCACCACCCGAACCACTCCGATGGCTAGGTGACATGATACCAGAAGGGTAGCATTCATTATCCGAACGAAAGATATGAAACGACGAGCTTACTTTCTTCTTTCTTAGTACGGGGTTGGTTGTCGCTTTCCATGCTCTACCGAATGCCTACTAACCGTCACGTCACTTGATTTCCGTTTGCTTAAGCTGACGATTTCTGGCATGGACCTGGCTTGACAGGCGCGGGATGCACTACTACTACTCGGAACTCCACTCTTTATCACCAAATAAAGGAAAGGTATCTTCTCAATCGGCGAAGCCTGGCTACTCGACATAGCAAGTCCGAACCTTCTCTTTAGCTTCAACTCAGCCACTCGGGACGGGTCCGATCTGGCAGTGACAACATAGGTCCCAGGCCCGGCTTTCACCACTCGGAATTACTTCGATGAAACTCAAGGAGAGGCATAGAAGAGAGGGGTATAGAAGTGATACGAGAAGAACGGGCTATGAGGCCACAGAATAGATCCCCAATCCATTTTATGAACTGCCTTTGAGTGATGGGCCTAGGGTGCTATCAAAAACGCATTCCGTCGCGAGCAGATGTCGAAGCGCATATGCAATTAACAGGGTGACGTACCGCTGCCCTGGTTACGAGGAGGGATCACGCTACCCGGACACAAACTTTATTCGTTCATGTAGTCGTCCTCGCTACACTCCGTTAAGTGAGGACGACAGGCAAAGAGTCAGCCAGCATCCCGGCGGATGATAGCCCAGAGTTCGTTTAATATAAAGTACATAGAGGGGATACCCCCCATTGTGCGACACCGAAGCTTAATACACTTTCCAAATCTCTTGAAAGAAGTTCATCAATCCCGTGGTTTTGGCTTAAACGTCGATGAGGGAAAAGAAAGTTTATGACTTTCGCAGCTATATGACCGTCGGGGCTATAAACAACTAGGCAAAGACTAGCACTGAACTATCCGATATAGTCAGATCCGTCACCAACTACCCGAGCGTCAGCTGGCAAGCGGCGCTACCAATGCTCTGATCGGTACCTCGCTGAAACAATTCTCTGCGAGTTGGGACTACAGAAAAGAGATAAAAGAAAAGGAAGAAACTGGCATTCAGTGAAGCCATTACATCCAAAGGGAAAGCAGCAGCGAAGAGCCATTAAAGACCTTCACAGAGACCATACCCATAGGTCAAAGGCTCTCTCGATATCTTTAAAAAGACGGATTAGGGCACCGGTCAGGTCCAGAACAAGGGACGATGGGTTCCTACTCTGTTGATGAATCTGTTCTAGACTTACCAACCATCGTCCTATTCATATTCTTCGGCTGTGGCTTCAGGGTATGCTTCAACAGATGAATCCGCGAACTCGGATGCTTTATCCAATCCAGTTCTTCCTGATGAGTCTCATTCTGTCTATGCCCTTTCTTCTGACTTCGAAATGGAATGAGCTGGTTCACTCCATCCATAAAAGGTCAATGCAGGAACCCCTTTCTCTTACGGAAAAACAAGAGTTGGAACCTGAGAGAACTCAGTGCAGAGAATGTCAGTTCGATGGTGATGTATGGAATGCTCGGGCATTGATTGAGAAGGAAAGGAAACTTTCTGAGGCGCATCAGTTCTCTCCGCCTCCGCCGCTGATCCCACAATGGCGAAGAACGGGCTATGAGGCCATGGAAATCCCTTACGCTGTGTAAGCGTAAGCCCTCACTTCGCTCGCCTCTAGAGCAAGGGGAGATCTAATAGCGGGTAAGGCCAATCTAAATGGATGGTTGAAAGGTCCCCTAACTCTATGAATCGGTACGAGCGTATAATACTTCAAAGGTGGGATCTCTTACTGAGGCATCAGAGGTTGTAAACTCGATCGTCTGCTACCTGAACGTCGCTTTGGGAAGATACCCAACTTCTCAGTACTGGGTTACAGATAGTCTCTCCAGCCGCTGTTTCGCCTAGCAGTCACCAGAAATTCGCCCATGAAGACTGGCTTATCTGCTGTTTCGAGATCCTACCAGTCAGCTGCAAATACGAAGAATTCTCAGCGACTGAGACTACTGTCACTCCCGCGACGTCTCAAGCCCGAAGGAAGGAAGTCCTTCATATTAAAATCTTTTTTGCACACTGAAAATAAATGGATTGTTGTTGATCTAGGAATAATGCCGACGGGGTGGATTTTGTCCCGGTCGACATCGGTTCTGGAAGTGTCTGTAAATGAAGGTGGTGGAGGTGCGGTGGATAGAAGGGGATTGAGATGCTTCGGGATGGATCAGACGAAACTAACCCTGCCCCTTCCTATGAAAATGAGAAATTTGGTACCAAGTTGACGCTTTCGTCTGGAATGAATATGGATAAAATAGTAATTCATTTTATCTCGTTCATGAGCCACAAGTGAAGCATTGATCCGCAATGGCTCGGTTGTGGGTGGCAGAAGTGTGCTTCTTGTCCGACATATTCGATGCTGAATTCGCTTGATAAAAAGATCACTCCGTCCGGAGCTGGTTCGATCCGAATAGACTCGAAAGGATCCATTTCGCGCGGTATATTAACTGTATTCCGTGATTCAACATATAATGCCTGACGTCTCTGTGTCGCCAGAGCGGCCGGGATAAGAATTTCTCTCATGAGAGACCGACGGTCCGACTAAAAAAATACAGGGGCCTATATTTCTTTTGTTCATCATGCTGAGCTAACAGATACCCGCTGTGGAGGAAAGATTGATGTATGGAAGTATTGCTTTGTCATGAATTGGAGGAACAATAACCGGAGCCTCCGTGGGATATGCTTTTTTTAATATGAGGCTTCTTTATATGACGAACCCCATGAAAAACCTTCTTTTGTCGAGTGAATGAGAAAAAGGTTGACACCACGGGTCCGGGAATGAATTGGCGGATGGCACCCGGATCCCGAGCTTAACCCCTTCGGATTCGTCAGGTGGGGGCTGACAATGGCTTTGACTTCATCCGGGTTGGTTGACTTCAATACCCCTCCGTCGGCACTATGAATCTTAACCCCATAAAGCCTGACAAAACACCAAAGACACACCTCGAGGGCAACATAGCGCCTCACGTTGGTTGTTCTCATTCGATCGAATGCACGTCTGAGGATGTTTAGATGTGTTGGGTTCCTGACTCTGCGAGGATGTCATCGACGTAGTCTTCCATGATGGGAGGGAAAGTTTCATTCATTCTTTCCGGCTCGGGTTGCACCAGCGTTTCCGAATCCGGCATCACTTGATAACATTTGAAGGTGCCCCCGTTGATATCCGTGGTGCTGTTTTATGCTGGTTGAAAGGCTTCCTCCTACTCGACCCGGAGGGGGTCAATGTTTCAAAAACCTCCGACCAGTCCTCTGCTTCTGATGTGTGGGCCAGAGCCGAATCAACTGGAACAAATACCCTAACCTGACGGCGCTTTCCAGCCCTGAATCTCCGCTCTTCTCTTTCTTATTCTTAAAAATTTTTTTTACTTGACCGGGCCGGAAAAGTGACACCGTCACGTCTCAGGGTCGTACGCCTGGAACAAGAAGGTTCGTCGTACAATTTCGGCGATTACAAAAAGAAAGGCGCTTTCCTGCCCTCTCCCTGTTTGTCTTTCCACTTCCGTCGTTCAGGAACAAACACTTCGCCAAATTCTTTTGAGTCCCGGCTCGGTTTTTCCCCACTAACCAATTACGTTACGACCACAGAACAAACTTGGTTGACGAACATGGTTTATGCGCCGCTAATCTAGCGGCTTGTCGAGCATTTGAAAAACTTACACCATCCATCTCAAATGGGATTTGTCCCGTGGACACACGAGCAATCCAACCCGTAGGATTTCCTTTTCCTCTTCCCATTCTAACTTCTGTAGGTTTCCCCGTAATAGGAAGATCCGCGAAAACTCTTACCCATATCTTACTATTTCTTCGGAATTGTCCGCTCATAGCACGATGGAATTGTCCGATTATAGCCCGACGCGCTGCTTCAATGGCTCGATATGAAAGACGACCAGCTCTACAACTTTTGGTGCCATATCTTCCAAAACCAAGTTGTGTACCGTCCGGTTTGCGACCCCTACTACATCTGCCTTTCCTATATTTACGGAATTTCGTACGTTTCGGATATAGCACGTCCCTTCTTATTTTGACTATATGAGATCCGCACTTTGACACCTGAAATTCCGTAACGAGTAGATACTTCCGCAGGAGCATAATCGATTTTCTGGTTAAATACATTACGAGATGTTTTTCCATACTTTCCGCATTCAGTTCTAGCTATTTCCGCACCTCCTAATCGACCTGAACAACAAATACGTATCCCCTCCACCCCTTTTGGCATTATTAAAGGAATATCCTTCACTATTTTACTAAAAACGGAACGAAATGAGATTTGATTGTTCCTCGGTTGAAAAGAGATGTCTTGAGCAATCAGAGAAGCACTTTGATAAACAGATTTGATCTTTACCGATTCAATTAAGGTCTCTGTGTTTGTTCTCTCCGACAAAAAAGATCGCATTTTTTGCACTTCGTTCAAATAAGAGTTGTACCCGTACGGAATTCTTCTGTTTCTCAGTATGATCTCTATCATCATCTCTATTCCCTTTCTAAATTCTCCGGTACTATCTAGGTCTATGAATTTCTCTATCAATTCCATTACCTTATCCTTACCCATGAGGTTCCAACATTTGATCCTTAATTGACCTAGGAGTTGTTCCCGGGCATACTCAAAAAATAGGTTATTATACACCCCAACCCCATCCCTTGGAAAGAAAAAGGTAGCACCGAAGAAAGGAAAGAGCGAGATGGTGGTTTTTGTTGTTCCCGCGAAGCGAAGATCATTTGCCAAGCGAATGAAGTGGATCAACCTCTTTTTGGCTTGGGCCAAACACTTTTTCTCGCAGGTCGAGCGTTCTACAAAAAAAGCGATGCGAGAGCGTATTCTCTTATCTAAGCTTCCTTCCTTCGCTCCCCCCATCGTAGATGGTTCAGCCACGCCCGGTGCCACGAAATGATTGAGAACTACGACGGGGTCGAAATGCATTTTTTTCTTTGTATTCAATAAGTATTGCATGACCGAATAATTCAAGGAGGGGCGCACAGCGGGGAGGGTCCTTTTTAGTAGATGACTCGTCGGGCCGTCAGAGCGGGACTTCTTTGGTAAAAAGAACTTGAATAACTTCGTTTTTCTGAAGGAGTCGTCATTTTCTATCAGGAACGCTATGTCATTTACAAGCTCGGCGTATTTCGGATGCTTGAAGGCCCCGCTGACCCGAAGTGATTTAGAGAAATTCTTCTTTCTCGATGGTGATCGGTCATGGTATCCATAGCGTTGCATCTTTTTCGGCCAAATCCTGATTTCGTTTTGCTTCTCCCGGTCGTCGAGCCTTATCAACTCGACTCTTTTCCCTGCCCCCCGGCCTCTCACTTCGTTTCGTTCTTTCTCTGTACCGTCGCTTGAATGAAGACACCCGATCGGCCCGACTTTCCCAAATGCCCACCACCGGCCCTTCTCCTTTCCGGGTCTTGATTTGTCGCGTCGTTTCAGTCGTAGTGGTCGACGGGGAAGAAAGAAATGAATGAATGTCCTTTTGGGAAAATGTAGAATAATACACCTACCGAGACGAAAGCCAAAGGTAAGTATCGTAGGTGGACGTATCGAACTGAAATAAGATCTCAGATTGACATCTTGATAGACTGATTTACTATAATAATAAATAGAGTCAATGGTGACGGAGCCGTGGGAAGAGCCGCTTCTTTCTTGCGGCGGGGGCTTCCATTCACCAGCGCAGACTACATACGACGTGCTCTCCGAACCGTGCTGGATAGTCACCCATCACACGGCTCTCAAACCCAACCCGTGGTGGATCCCGGGAGACAAAGTCAAAGCGCTTGATCCTTTGCCCCATACTTGGAGATGCTCCTCCCCGCCGATCAAGCAGCGACGCTGCTCGTGATAGGCTTAGCTTAAGCCGCTAACGTTCGGTTCGGATAAGTAAAGTCCCTTCGGTCGGTTCGCTCAGGTGGTCTTTTTTCCCTTATCTTCCCTAACGTTCAGAGTTGTTCTGGTTTGAGAAAGGAGCACCGCCGACGTCCACTGGGGGCGCCCTGAATGAATAAGAAATGGACAGCTGAAGTCAGGCTTGCATGAAACTTCTACCGATAATAAGCTAGATGTCGATTACACACCTGAGGTTGGTAAGAACTGAGGGACAATGCCCCCCTAACCTGACGTGGGCCTACCAGCGAAGCAACTGGTACTTAATCGGGCGGGGGGCGTTTTGGTTTCGTGCAACGCCCCCGCTGCAGGAACAGGCGGTTGTCATTGGAAAGTAAAGGCCCCACCGTCGGGATAAGCGCCCTCGCTCTATTGGCAAAACGCTTCGAAAGAAGAACGTATCGCCGACGGCCCCGACCGGCCGGCCCGCCCCCTTTCTTTGCCCGCCGGCCGCCCCGCTCTTCCTTCTTTGAGATCTGTACCGAGTCTCGCTCCAGGGCGGGGGAAGCATGGATTCTTTAGATCTAAAGAATCCATGCTGCAAGCAGCAAGCGTAGGGGGCGCGCCAAGGCAATACTCTCACGTTGGGGTGGGGCGCGCCAAAGCAACCCGGGATCCCCGGAGGGGTCAGTACTCAATCAAGTACGGTGTTCTTTCCACTAACGTCGAACTGGCTGGCTGCGTTTTGTAGCGCGCGTACTCTGATCCTCTTCGCGCGAATCTACAACTCTCTTTACTGAGCGAGACTCCATCTATATCCCTCAGACGTTTCTTTTTTCTTATCTTCTGTGATTTACATCACAGCTTCACCCCGGCTCCACTTCGCGATAGGGTCTTAATCAAGATAGGGTCAGGGGCGCGTCGGAACGGGGGATGCTCGCGTCTCATCCGAGAGTCCAATCTCTTTGTACAGTGCTTTTGTGTCTTTGAATAAAAAAGAGGGAAGGGGGTCGATTTAGGCTCCTTCCCTTCTACTGCAGGGATGCGATATAAGGTACTACGAGCCCTCTGTCCCACGCATCGGAACAGCTCGCGTGGTTCACCGGTTCCACCGAAAACTCTCATTTGTGGAAGCGGAGCATAGTGCGGCGCCGAGCGAGAAACGTCTCTTCTTTCGGTTTATTCACTGATCTGAAATGAAACGTCAGCACTTGTTTTCTTATTGATTCCTGGGTCCCGGCGTTCGCAGAATCAGTCGGTACGAACCGAAGACGCACTTCTCAGATCAGTGATGGCCTCTCCAGCTCCGCTGGGCGCCGGGCCCTGGATGCGCTAGCGATCGGCACCTCCGGGGAGTGCTTGCCCGGGTTTCTCGGCCTGGTATCCTGCACCTCGCGTTCATGATATCTACATTCAACTGTGCCCCGGAGACACGGTCGAAGCACGCCCGTCCAGTGTGCCTCTTTCACGACATGCTAAGGTCCCGGGTGTCTTCCTGTGGTCTTCTAGCTGGAGAAGAAGTCGTGTCCGTCCCGGACATCTGCAACGTCCTCTTATTTCATAACCTTTCTTTTTGAATATGGGACAAAGATCAGGAAAAGACGGACCGGACCCATTCGGTGACTTTCGCGGTCGCCCTCACTGAACCGACTTGGATCTGAACTACGATTCAGATCAAGTCTTACCGAAATTGGATTGCTTTTTCGTGGCATATGTATGGCGCTCCTACTTTACTTTTTCCCCTTTCTTCCCTTTCCTTTATTTGTTCTCGAGGGTCTTCGTCTCCGTGTAGAAGCAAACTCTCCAAATTTATGACCAACCTTTCCTTCAGTGATCTTACAACGAACAGGATTTTTTCCATTATAAATTAGTACGGAGCAATCAACGAATTCCGGCAAAATAGAAGATCTACGTGACCAAATTTTCCTGCTAAAAAGACTTTCTCTGTTCTTCTTCATTCTCAACAGGAAAGCATCAAAAAAAGTCCCCTTCCATATAGATCGTCGTGGCATGAACTAAATTCTGAATTTCCCAACCCCCAAAAATTCCCTAAATCCTGCTTTGGCGGCTTCCACCAAGGGGACGCCGAAGGTCTACCCCCTTTCGCGCGCCCCTCACCTCCTACATGAGGATGATCCGCGGAGTCATTGCAAGACCACGAACAGCGGGGCCGTTGCCTAACCACGGAATTTGTCCTGCTTTTCGAAGCGTCACGTGCACCATGGTTGAGATGTCGGATTGGATGATTTCCAATCTCGAAGAAAACGACGAAGCTGACGGCTGAAAGAGCCTGAAAGCCCCGATTGTCTCTCTATTATACGTCATTTCACTGAGGCGAGTGACGACTGGATTGTCGCGTAGAACGTACCATACCGGTTTCATTGAAAGCCTCTTATTCAGAGAGCCATACTCCCGACGGCCGACGGTGACGGTCTCATAGGAAAGCGTAAGAAAAAGGCGTTCATTCATTTCCTTTTTTCTAGTGTTGTGGTCTGCTTGCTTATTCGATCCGGTTCACCACCCGCGGAGAAGGGCCATAAGCAGGTCTTCTGTCTGTTCGATACTCTCCGTCACTGGCTTATAACTTACAAGCGAGAAAAGCCCTTATAGAGAGGCTGAGGCTAAGGGGAAAGCAGAAAGCAGATCCCGCTACTAAAAGACAAGAGCGGAGATCCCAGCGGGAGAAAAAGAGCCAATATCCATCTCTTCAGCGCGAGTTGTTGGTCGGACCGTGGAACTCCTCCATTATAAATGACTTTTTTCCTTTATCATAGTTGGGGAGGATCTTAGGTAAAGAGTCAGAGCAGCTATGCAAGCACACACATGGGAACTAGTCAACGCCCTTGGTTTCGTAAAGTCAGTGCCCGTCGCTTTGTTTGGTTCGTCAAATGGTGGGTCGATCAGTCTACTCGCCCAAAAGATGAGATGGATGCTCCTTTCACAGTATCCTGTGAGTCTCGGAGTCAAAGCGGAACGAAGCGTGACTTTCGACGAGCATTCCTAAAACGAACCAGCCGCGAATAAAAATAAAAGAAGGTCGCCCTATTCAAATAACTGCAAGGCTATGGGTTCAACTCTCGGGGTTTAAGCGGAAATTCCCAGCTTTCTCCACCTTTTCCGGGGCTTTCGTCAATCACTTTTGAGATTGCGTTGAAGGCTAAACGTAAATGGCAGACTCGTGACGAAGGCTAGGGTGTCGCTGCTGGAGAGGAGACTTCGCTGGACCGAGAATGAGCATCCGAAATACAAGCACGGGAGGATGGTCCCGGGCTACTAAATCGAGGGATTCATCGAGAAGAAGAATAAGAGTCCCGGCCGTCGAGGCCATGCGAATATGGAAGGGGATCTCGCTGTGGAAGAGGGAATTCATTGGCTCGACACCAAAAGTGCGTGGTGGGGGAGTAGGTGGTGCCTCTGGTTTAGTACTTTATGCAGTAGTCTTTGTCTTGCGGGGCATCATCCGTCGAATTTCTTATTCGTGATAGCCGCATAGTTGGGCTTTCTATTTCTACTCGGCAGCGAACAAAGAAGCGGTGATCTCGATAAGCTAAGCAATTTACTCTTTGTTTGCGATTCTTTCGACGGAAGGCTCAGATCCAATATCGGTAGCGGAAGACTCTGACTTGTGTAAGCCTGAGAGATGGCCTGGACCAGAAAGCTTTAATGGCGGGGGCAGAAACGGAAGCAGGTACGAATAGAAGAAGGCCTAGAATAGCCAAGCCAAAGGGGGGAGTCCCCTAGCGCGAAATCAGTTGCGGAGTCACTCTTTTCGTCACCCTCACTAAGAGGAGCTTAATCGCCTCGGATTACTACTGAGGAAGCTTCTCATTCTAGGCCCGCTCTCTAACCGGTAATTCAAGCCCACGGAGCGGTCGCTTCCCCTCCTTTTTTATAGTCTCGTGAGCTCGCTACTGGCTTGGGTAGGGGACCAGCATATTATGCATTTACGACTGACTTTGAACCGTCATTTTGAAGGAAGTTTATCAAAAACTGGACTTTACTCTTCTGGATCTGTAGAGGCACCTTTCCCCCACCAGGGAGTTAATCGCTTCGGTTTCAAGAGTCGTTTATAGTATAGGCAGGCCGGTCGCGCTTGTCTATCGAAAAAC
Organism: Agave tequilana; assembly: GCA_038442645.1. NCBI lineage: Eukaryota > Viridiplantae > Streptophyta > Magnoliopsida > Asparagales > Asparagaceae > Agave > Agave tequilana. Next base: position 109,562 of record JAVJIF010032616.1, on the reverse strand, counting down.
TTTAGAATCCCTTTCACTTGCTGCAGCTATTGTTGACCTACGTGAAGTGCCCTCAGTTACAGTCTTTCTGTCCTCGCAAAGAGGAGTTACAGATCCAGAACTAGTAGACCCAGCAATAGAATATGGCGCTGCTTACTTACCCACGGGCATTCGCCCGCTCTTCCTAGACTCTGGATGCCATGCCACCCACATACATGAAAAGAAAGCTTCAGCTTGGATTGCCTTCATCACGAGAAATGTGTTACGATTAATGCCGATAAGAAGTCGGTCCAGACCGGGGAGGTTCCTGACGCCCCTTTGAATGCGCTGGTTTTTCATCATTCTTCCATCCAGTAATCGATCGCTTTCGAAAAGCCTTCGCCCCAATAGTGTTATGCCGATCACCCTTGACGGAGAGGGGGACGTCGCGCTAAAGACCGAGGGATCTTTCTTTGCTTTTCGTTTAGCTACGACTGCAACCACCCCTTCCGTCAAAGGGCATACAAGAACCCCTACTTTACAGATAGAGATCGGGGGAGTAATAACCAACCCCAACCAAAAAAAGGGACTTTATGAATAGCGAAAGCAGATGCACCAATGCCCGACCCGAATAGAAAGTCTTAGGCGACCGGGATGTAATCTAATCCGCCGAATCCTGTCAAAATGTGAAAAAGAGGCCAAGCCAATTTCCCCGGCTTTACTCATTTGAGGATGAAATCCATTTCCAGCATCTGTCTCGCTTTGTCTAATTCCTCTTGATCCCGAAGCGTATGAGAGCGCCTTGTATGGAACTAACCCCGCCGCAATGTCCGAATCGGATATAAGAAAGATGCCAGCCAATTCGGTACCGCCTGGTGGAAGCCCTGCTCCTTCGAATGAGGGTTCGGTACATGCCATTCCGTTTGATTTAGGGGAAGAGGGTGACGTCGCCTTCCCCTGTCAATGGAGGAAGATGAGCAAGATCAAGTTCTTCGACAGAACCATCCCGACCGAGGGCTAATCATAGATCGCGCTATGGTCTTTTTTTGATTCTTTTTTCTTGTTTCCGGTTAAAAGGTTGCCTTCTCTGGAAGCATTATGTTGAGTCACTCCAAGAGTAGAATCAGCAGCTCACCTCACGTTTTAGGAACAAAGTGAGGAATCACACGTAGACGGACCTGAGCATTCTCCTGCTCTACGGAGCCCTCTGGATCCCGAGTTGGGGCTGCTTGACGCTCTTCTCCTTTCGAGTGAATTGAATTACTTCGGCTCGGATGCCTTTGATCGAATGGAAGGATGGATGCCTGCCTTTAGCGACTTCGTTCGGTCATTCCTTATTTACTTGTTCGCTATGGCTTGAGAGTGAATCGCACGAGAGGGGAAGTAAGAGATTGAAAAGAGGATCACGCTACAGCGCCTCGCTCTCGGGCTTCATCTCCGACGGTACCATTTTGTTTAGTTGCTTTGCTCATATCGCGCTATGATGACATTCTTCCTTTCGAACGACTGGCTGGATGAGACTCTTTCTCAACCTACTTTGACCCCGCTCGGTGAGTGTGACAGGTAAGGCGCTGTAGCGTTTCGATGATTTGATGACAATTTTTCAACATTTTCTTTTGCCGTTGACGTAGTGACATCTGCTCTATCTGCCCAATAGAAGGCTTCGCTCATTACTCCTCCGCTGCCAGACTTCCTATATAAATTAGGAAAGGTTCATCATTGGCTGCTCGCCCTAAACGATGCTATTAAGGTGAGACGAGGTCACTTTTTAGATGGCTTGAGCTTGACTCCGCGTATCTGACCTCGGAATATTTCTAAAGGATTGCCCTGCCCGAGGGATGGATCTTTCTTTGCTTTGAGCTGAGCCTATGTTGGGCGCTGGTTCGTGAAGCGGAGTACCCGTGACTGAGGGGGTCGAAGACCAAGAAGTGAGCTATTTATACCAAGCATTCTTCTTATGGCTAGATCCAATCTCCTGGTCCCTGCGGAAAGGAAAAAGAATTTCATGTTCTTCCTTTCGGGAAGGGAGGATTAGGGAAATCCTATTGATTGCTGCTTTCTGTTTAAGCGGAGCTCGCTGCCTACTCCACGAGTCACCACAGCTTCGCCTACGCCACTTGTATATAGACAACAATAGTGCCCAAGATCTTCCCTTCGCGTAGCTCATTTTTCTTTTCCTTCCAACCTCACTCCGTGGCCTGTGCTAAAGAAGCGTGTCTTAACTAATTCCTTTGAACTTATTTCACCTACGCAAGCGCCTCTCGATATCTCCTCACCTTGCACCTTTTCTTTCTTTTCCTCACCCCATGATCCCTTTCCCATGTCGTGGAAGTGCAGCAGTGCTCCTTCATTCTTGTATCTGAAAGGCTTTTTCCAATATGCCCTCACCACTCTTTCTGTTTCCGTAAGTGAATCTTGAGTCCGTTTGCTGAACCAGTATCACGTCTGCTGGAATTCCCGGAGCGGAGATTTTCGTTTCAATCAGAGAACGTGTGGTGCGGGCTGGGCTTCCACTATGCCTTCCTGGACCACCATAGCAGTGGCAATCTATTAATTAAAAAGGCTTCGGAAGAAGGGAAACCTCGGGCGATTCACCTGGTGATCTTGGATGGGCTAATTGGGGTTTCCTCGAGCCCCAGAATAATGTTGACATACCACGGGGGCCTGCACCTCATGATTAGGAAGAGGGTTGGTTTTGATTCCCGTGTTAGGCTTTTGAGGAGGAGACTGAGTCTGGGGTTCTTGGTTGAATTCGAGCGACCCTTGTTTGATTTTCAATTCAATAACGTCCTGGAGGTTCCAACAGTAATTGGTCTCATGATCATAAACCCGGTGGTATGCGCAGAACTTCGACAGGTTTGCTCTAGTAAAGTCTTGTTGTTTTACCTAAAAGGTCTCTGGTTGTTCCGGCCATTGTAGTCGAAAGCCTGTGCGTTGAAATTTCTTCTCTGCCTTTGCCATTGGACTTGAGGTTTCCCCTGATTAGGCTGTTGTTGCGGAAAGGGGCCGGAGGAACTGACTGAGCCTGTGTGGGCTGAGGTTGGGCTGGTTGCGGTGGCGAATTAGCCGAAGCAGGTGGTTCGCCTGGTTTTGGTTGCGCTGGTAGTTCCCTCCCCTGGCGTTAGACTGGCCACTTTGGGAGACGGTGTTTACTTGGTTATTCGCGGGAGGCTTACCGGGGGGGTTCTTTCTGTTGTCGCCCCCGAAAAAAGTGCATGGAAGGGACTACCGATCTTGGTGGAAAACATTGAGCTGAGGACTCCCTTTTTCAGATTTCTCTCTAGCTGGGGGGCTCTGTCGTACAGCTCGATGTAGACGCTAACGGGCCCTAAAAGCAAAAGCATGAGGGAACAGAGAGGATCTCTAAGGTTATAGCCATTTGGACAGCTTGGGACTCGGTATTATGATGTTGGTTTTGGCTAGGAGTTACCTGAACCTAGTCACAAACGGCTGGACATCTTCATAAGGTCCTTGGGTGCTATCCTCTAGGTCAGAGATGGTAGGCTTCTTTCCGGGGCCAACTTTCTTAAAACCAAGCAAGGAGTGGATTATTCATTAAAGGGACTCCGAAAAAGATATAGGAGTCTCAGTTGTGAAGGCCGAAATAGTCGGTACTATCACTACTTTAGAAGCCGGAGATACCCTCCAGCTGGCAGAAAAGAGAGGCGAAAGTCTCGAGCTACGCTCTGGCAAGGAAACCCCCTTTACGTACTATTCAGTTGATTTGGATGCTACTACTTCTGCCTTCTTGTCTTATTCATTTTCTTGAGAAAAGAGGAAAGACGAATCCTAGCCATAACTTCATCTTCCGATTTGGCTTCTTCGGACGTCTCAGCAGATTCATTCTGCTGCAAGCCCAGCTCGGCTTACGCAATGATCGGAAGAACTCTCTTCAACCGCCCATGATTGAGACAGACGTCGATGAGAACAAAGTCTTTTTCATAGTCTGCTAATTTTCTTCTTGTTGCATCTCGTCGATACGATAGGTGGATTGACCTTCCCCGTCATATGCCCTAAAGGTTGACTGTCTGGATGGTACTTTTCAAGAGATAAGCGAATCGTGCTCAAGTGGTGGTTGACGAAAGATCTAGTCCTCGTTTTCCCTGTCTGGTGTGGTCTTGGATTCCGCTGCCCCTTTGCGCTGTGACTAGGCCCCCTTTCCGCTTCACGCAATAGCACGCTCCGAAGCAAACGAGCTTCGCCGGTAGTAGCCTCCTGAATTAGTCGAGTAGCTTCTTTCCGGCAAAGCTTACCAATCCTACACTCCTTTCTCCTATTCTTTGTCTGGTGGAGCTATTCCCAGACAGCCTGAGAGCTGAGTGAGGACCTTATTTGAGATGCTTTTTTCCCGAAATAATCACTCCTGTAGCTTATTGCGCTCGATCTACATCCTACCTAACTTGATTAAGCTCTTCTTCTTTCTTACACACAGAAGGTTTTTGCTCTCGTATTGCGTCCACTTCGTTCAGTTACATTAGGGCTTTACCCAACTCTACCTTGGTGATTAAGTTCCGCTTTAGTTGGTGTGAAATGAGCTGATTCTAGGATAGGAGGTCTTGTCGGTATGGAACCTACCTTTCCGGAGTGAAGGATTGTCATCCTATAGCCGAGTGTTTTTATTTTGGTTTAGAGTCGAGTGATGAAGCTTATGATTCTGCCGTTAGTGAGAAGCAAGTAAACTCTATAGCCCTAAACTAAAGGAGCAGGTCAAGTCTATGTGACCAAGGCAGGAAGAAATCAGTCTTAACTAAGCCCACAGGCTAGCGATGTCACTTCCGGGTAGGAATGAAATTCAAGAAGATGGATCCGTTTAAGCCGCTATTTCATCAGCATCTGGCACGGCTTGAATTGCTTTCACTGCTTTTAGCTAGTTCGAACTACAGCCTGACTTCCTTCTTCTTTTGGGTCTGCTTTGCCTTGCTTTGCTACCGGGGTTGAACTCAAAAATCATAGGAGTCGGAGACCTGGTATTTGACTTATTAAATCGAAAAATGATCTTCCTATGGGGCGGTAATATCAGACAAGTGGTTTAATGCCCAAAGAGAAGCCTTCAAGAGCGCTTTTGGGGATTTGGTAATTGGCTTTACCGAAGAATGGCCCTAGTCTGATGGTGAGGGGGCTCAGGCTTCTCGGACTGTGACTCCTACATCTGCTTTGTTCTCTTCAGTTAGCTCTAAGATAAGAGATAAAGTTCTGCTACGCACCTCTCGCCAAGACTAGTTTAGTTGCCTTTCAATCAAAGGCCGTATTCTCTGCATCAGGCTCCTACTCTTGATTCAATTCCTTCGACACCTTCCACCAGCATTGGCTTCACGCTTCGCCCCTATCCCAACAAGCCCATCTAAGAGCTTATTGGTCTTACCAGCAGCCGGTACTATTCTCTACTCCCAAAGAGCCTAGACCGCTAATGCCGTTGAATGAACGTCCTTTCGGAAATGCTGTTTTCAGGAAGAATTTGATGTGCACAGAGGATTCATCTTTCAACTAGCCTATACCCATCATATGAGGAGCTTTGGATCAAATGGTGCCTAGCCTTTCGAAAGGAAGCCTGTCTGTCTGTACACACCTTATGACTCGAGTGTACCAAAAGAGATCGGATCCCGATTCAAGACTTCCGGGATTTAGGGGTTGTTCTTCGCTGAGAGCTTCTTCACTCAATTACCAAGATTCAATCTACTTTCTTTTTCCGCTCGCTGCCGGATGCGTTCTTTAACTTTAAAGCCCTGCTATACGTGCAGGATAGGTGGAAGGCACATGCTTCTCTTTACGACGTAAAGGAAAGACCTCTTTTCTAATTCTATACTAGTTCCTATGGCGTAAAGGAAAATAGTTTCATTTCGGCTATTACATCTATGGGTCAACGAGTTTCTGGAGTCTCTTAAAGAGGGGATCGAAGCAAGGTCAAATCCCATTATTATAAATAGTTATTCTAAAGAATACGATCATCTCACAGATGAAGAAGTGAGCAAGCCTTTCTACAATGGATTCTAACAGCGCAGACTAGGCATCTTTATCTGATTTCAATTTATATATTTTTTTTTATTAGTAAAGCCCCTTGTTTCAAGGCTAGGGCCTTCCCCAGGAACATGGTTTAATTGCGATTTTTATTTAGCAGCATTGGCCGTAGAATCCAATATTGAGGGTGACTGACCACTAGATCTGTCGATCGAGACCTTGGTCTTCCTGCAGTACTACAGGCTTTTGACTCTCTCTCTATGGGCTTCGGGCTAACGCCCTAGATCCTCCACTAAATCCTCCAACGGTGAGACTGAGTGTCTTACTTTATCTTAAGACGACAGAGGTACGTAAAGTAGAGGTCCCTCAATTCAACTATCTCTTAATACTTTTCTGGGTGACCAAGACATAGACTAAGATTCCTTTGTATCCGGGCGCTTACCTCGCTTGTTAGGGATCGATGCTTCGCCTCATCCGTGCTCCTTGGAAACCTTGACTCTTCAATAGATTCATCTTAACTCCTGAAAAGTGGTACTTTCTGTTTGCCTTACCGTCTTTTCTCAGCGGATCAGCCACATACTCCGAAGTAACGTTAGTGACGGGAACGTCAGCTATCTTTTGGTCAGGTTTTCTGGGGGTTGGTTCCTCTACTAGAATAGGTTCCGAACGCCTCACTTCTCTTACTTTCGGTGCTTATCTTCAATCATAAGATGGTCACCCGCCCTAAGCAACATCGGTTCACCATAGATATCTCAAGAACTTCTCTTCTTGACTAGGAGAGCGCTCTTCCTTCTCAAAGATTTCTTCACTTCTCCCAGCGCTGCTCAAGAATCATTCTTGTACCTACTATTCTTTCTATTCTTTCCGAACCTGGGGCTTCGCTTGCTCGCCCACTTATCCATGCGTTCTTTGGTAGGCAGCATAGCATCTTTTGGTTTTCCACTTCCAAGAAAGACTTAAGTGAATTAACCATTCGCTTACTCTTGTAGACCGCTCTCCTCGCTTTTATTGTTATTATAAATCTTTCTTACTTGGGTAGCCGGATCTTGATAATTAGAATGGGCAAAGCTCTCCCTTCCTTTGGTGATGAAGTTGGGCCGTCTTTCTTATGTCAATTCTGGGTCAACCATATTCCCATCCTCGGCTTTCAGCCTCAGAGACTTTCCAACCTTTTCGGTAGGAAGGATCACTACAACTTTACTCAGGTCGGGCACTACCCAATGATCAAGTACCGGTTACAGTACAGGATACCAAAACTAATTCACGACTCCTCCATCGAGCAATGCAACTCGAGATGCAACATGTATTATTTCATTTAAAATGGCTATTCTAAAAATAGGATATGAACAGGATTTTCTCATGAAAAAATGCAACTTTGAAATTGCGTAGGTGTAGGTGATGGCAGAAAATCTTCAAACGGTGGTGTGATCCACACGAGAAGATACAAAAAGGCTGTCATTGGGTGGAGAATTTCCATCCATTTGCTGTCTCGTTCGCTACCGCCCCTACTTCAATTAAAGGGGGTCAGAATTACGCAATTGGACCAGTTGGAGCTATAGCTGAAACCTCTCGAATTGGGGAAACCGCCCTCGATCCCACTAGAAATGTGGAATAGGACCCGCTCCTGGACGGAAGAAGATGCGCGTCGCGTGCTCGATCTAGCCATTGTTCTCAATTGGTTTGAAGAGCGGCGGATCCCTTCCTTCCAATAAAGGGTTTTGTCTTTGATTTTTAGTGGAGTCTCCAACACTTTCTCCGGTCTAATGAGCGTTCACGTCACGTTTTCTAAGAGGTTTTATAGATACGCGAGTGGGTTTTCAGTTTAATAAGGGTAGAAGATCTCAAATCATGCTTTGCATTGCAACTCCCATGCATACAATAGCTACGAGCTTCTGTAAGCGCTGTTGCGCGAGTACTGTATCACGAGCGCACTACCGAGTCCCACGAGTACACTAACGAGAGAGGAACTACGAGCAGAAATCAGTAGTCACTCTTCGACTTAAATAAAGATATTGCGTATGCAAGAGAGAGATAGTCAGTCTATTAAGCGGCCGAGAATCTTATGTCATAAGGACCAACGAGGATTCAGGAGGAAAAGGAGAAGGGGAAGAAGCGGGGTAGAGGAATTGGTCAACTCATCAGGCTCATGACCTGAAGATTGCAGGTTCGAATCCTGTCCCCGCCTAATCACTTGAGATGCTGGGGGTGCTCAGCGGGCCAAACAAAACAAAGGGGATGAAGCTGAAGTTGCTGATAGGGCACAGCCCCCCCAAGGCAAGGAGTCCGTTCATGGTAGAAGTCCTTCTTGCTTCCATCTTTCTTTCCATTTCCCTGCCTTGCTTTGCCGGACAGTTTCGCTCTCTCAGTCCACTAGCAATACACCAAGTAAGTCAGTACAGCACTAGCAAGGGATTTTTCCAGTACATTGCTTTTCCCTCCTATGACCATCTGCTTTTGAGCCTAAATAGAATCTTTACTATTGGGATAACTCAAGAGAGATTGAGCCTGGGATTCCTTCTAAGAAAGCAGTCTACTCATGAATGATTCTCAGAAGCCATAGGAAAAGTCTAGTTCATCACTAGCTCTTAGAGCAAAGAGCAAGCCTTCCTGCCTTTACAGCTCGCAAACCAGACTCAAAAAAGTAGGGGAGAGCAATTCTTTTATCTAACGTTAACTAAGAAGACTATAAGAGGAGAAGTCGACTCATGTACTCTGGTTACCAAAGAAAGAGACTTTTGGCGATTTAAGAAGTCACCGCCTATCTGCGACAAAAGCATACTACTTTTCACATTTTGAAAGAATACGCTCTTAGTCTTATAGAATCCAAGGAAAGTGATTGACCGTCTCGATGCTTTGAATAGCTATCTTTTTCGAGCTAAGCAAGCAAGTAACCTACTTCTCTGCCCTTGCTGATCAATCCAAAACTGCCCTAAGACTCTCTCACCCAGGAGATTAGATAAAGTCTTCCGTGGCTGACTCCTATTCCCTTGATTCGCTTTAGTAGGAATGGGAGGGATCTGCCCCTTGTGCAAGAGCTTTAATATGACTATTACTATAGGAAGAGGTTAGCGCTTTGGTTAACTAAAGCATTAGGAAGGAAGGCAAATCTTTGTATTTGCACTAGAGATGGAAGGAATATCAAAGCATCCCACCTTCCCACGGAGCGCTAATAGGGGACTTTCTTTCCAGAAGCAATAGGAGCATGGGCGGCTTCGCACCTTCTCAAGCGCTACGCCCCTCGGGAGGTAGCGAGTGCACTACATCCCTACCTGTAGAAGAGTATAAGCATTTGCCGATAAGAAAGCAGCAAGGAAAGGAAGAGAAGGTTCCTTCTTTGTGGGGAAGGAATAGTTCCTGAAACAATCCCATCTGTCTATTAGTGAAAGCCTTTGAAAGAATAGGCTCTTTGAAAGGGGCGTAGCGAAGAGGAGAGATCTTTTAACATTAGTCTTTCTCGATGCGATAGAAAGATGAATGCTAAAGACTAGAGAGTGAAGTGACCCATTGGAGAAATGACATAATGCTAATCCATTCACTAGGAGTAGTAGCGCTAGCGGCAAAGGGAGCTCAATAAGAAGACTAAAAATTCTTTCTAGCCTGCTGTTGAGAGATGTGGAACTCTTTCTTCCCTTATTCCTGCCCTTCCCGCTGCAGTTGATGGAGAAGCATTGAGCAAGGCAAGATTGTTGTTAGCTACAATCTCTGCCCTTAGTATCTTCCTTCGCTCTGCATAGCTGTGCATTGAGGGAGCAGCAGTGGAGTTAGGAAAGGTATATACTGGGCAGTTACAAGGCAATACCACTAGGGAAGCGGATCAAGCATATGTTTTTGACGATCGATAAGAAGGGGGTTGCTAATGAGAAAATATATGAAAAAGGGCATCGAGGTATCCCGGAACCCTTCCTCCCCTCCTTCAAACTAGCTCTGGAAGCCTCTCAGGCAAAGTGCCCTCTTCTCCTTAAGCCCTTGGAACTCATACCTCTCTTTTAGGCGCGAGTGAAAACAGTTCCTGATTCCCTCTTGCTTATCCCTTTCCCTTCCCTCTCTCCTCTTATGGGAAACCTCTTTCACCATCCCACCTCTACATGAAAGGCTTTTCCCCTCGGGAAACGTATAAGAAGGAATTAGTGTTTTCTAGAGTCAAGTAAGCACAGATGGAACTAGAACCTATCTCATAGTATGCTTTCGAGTGTCTTGCCTTCTACCAATTAGGGGAATTCTATTACATTCAATCCAATCAGTCAAGCCAAGAAAGAGAAAGCCTGTTTTAAAGCACTGGGCTAGAGAACAGGGCCGGTAGGGAAGGTGCGATTGAGCGACCGGATGTTCAAGTGATAGGTTGGAGATTAGTTGGCATTGACTCCGGTACTAAATCAGTTAATCCGGATCCGGAAGTTCCTTCGTAGCCTAGTTACTACATGAACCATTACTACTTCCCTTTCGTGGGTTCCTAGCCCAAGGCTTCCTTCTCTTGAGTGAGTTGCCTACCCACTAAACTACCTTTCGAGAAGACCGAGACGAGAATCATGAGCTACCTTTCCTTCTGCCCTTTGTCCCGAGATTGAATGATTCTTCCCATCGGTAACTGAACCACCTTTTGTCACTTCACTACCTGGATCCTCCTCTCTTGATGAACTCTCGGCTGATTCAACTCAAGCAAGAACAGCTTGAACAAGAAGAGTGGATTCAATAGACTGAGGCTCAGTCCTTGGTATCAGTCCTGGATGAGACGAAGTTAGAACAAGCAATCACATCCGATCTAGGAGTTCAGTTGCTCGGTTTCCTCGGTCTTCTGGTTCCGGTGGTGAAATTTGCTCCTTCGCCAAGGCGCCCTCTCTTCTCAATAGCAAGATCAGGTTCTATTATCACAGAAGTAGGAGCTAAACTATTAGCAGCCGTAACTCGTCACTCACTTTATTCGTTCGCCGACCCTTACTCAATTCATGCAACAGAAGTTGCTCATGAAGAAGATTCTAAATTGAAGTTGATTCTGACTTTCTTGCTGGTGAGTATTACTTGCGGGTATTGATTCTGCTTTCACTCTCCTCTATGCCCGGAAGAAGACTAGCTCATTAGCGCCTCTACCCATAGGTGGTCAAAAGCCGTAACTCGTCAACTTAGGCGCACTCCTATTAGCTCCGCTATCCTAGCTTTCTTTTCTCACATACCCTTGCGGGAACTATACATAGCAGCTTTAACTACAATCAGCTCTCTTCCCTCGGCTCTCATCACTCCTCCGGCAACGAGGAAAGAGAAAGAACGAACTCTTGCCCTTTACACGGAGAACTTTTCAATTAGATGCCATGGCAGAAATAGAATGAAGAGCTATAGCAGGAACCACTGGACTTGGGGTTAACTCGGGTCGAAGGACCTCTATGAAAGCGAATGCGATCAGGTGAGCTTGATGATTGCGCTATTGGGTGAATAATGTAACACTAGAGTTGTCTTCGTCTCTGCGGGAACATATTCAAACGATATGCCGAGGGAATCGTATACTGACTAGCCGCTCATGCTGGGTCCGTGGAAAAGGGAAATTAATGCATATTTCGTTTCGAAGGAGTCAACATCCAGAAAGATTCATTTGAAAAAAGATGCAAGGGAAGGGGATGCCAGCTACTAGCCGAGCAAGGGCATCTGATCTCAAGACGAGGCTTTGAAAAAGGGCATGGCTTTTATTTGACAATTCTGGAACTTCTCACTAGGCAAAAAGTTGGACGCTACGCTTCTTTCCCTTCCTCTAGCCGTGGCATGGCAAGAGAGCTTTATTATCTAATAGCAGGTGTTACTGGGGTAGGGGACCCACTCTTTCTTCGAGATGGTATGTGGACAGCGGATACTCCTAGGGAAAGAGGAGGTCGACCCACTTCTCCTAGATTCGCGGGAAAGGTTATCCCTCTTCACTGGGTGCGCTGGATGCAGGAACAAGTCTCATCGAGGGGTTCATTCATTCTTTCTTCTAGCCGTGGTAGGAGAGGGTTGAACACTCTGACGGGTGGTTGGCTGGCAAGCCAATCTTGATATCCGAACATAGGGTGAATGAAGTTAGCCAATAGCTCCTCTCTTCGAGATGAGAGGGAAGTAGGCGTCCGACTCAAGACTATCATTCGTATTGCTTCTAGCTCAGTCAAGACAAGTTCATGTGAGCATGCCGGCTAATCCACCTATTCACTCTAGCTAGAAATTCAATCAATATTAACGGGGAGTTTCCACTTCCGCCTCATACGGCTCCTCTAGCAGAGCAACTCTATCAGTTCTTCGAGATGGGGAGCAAGACCGGCTGGCGAATTCGCTGCTTCAGGGTCCGGCTTTTTGGAGGGGGGTTCCTCACATGTGCCGGCTCATCACTTCTCCTTTCATTATGACCTTCTACTCGTTCTAAATTCTCCTTAGGGGGGAAAGAGTAGGAATCTCTCCTACGGCTAACTCAATCCATCTCAGAGGGGAGCTTGCTCTGCTCTCGATGCACCCGGGGAAAGCAGCTCTTAGAGCTATCTCTAGCCGATGCCAAAAGCAAGGCAGGGTGGGGCCGGATTCCGTCTTTATTGGATGGAACGGCCGTGGGTATAGGAATGAAGGTAATTGATAGGATGGCCCGCCGGCTAGTATCGGCGAGGGAGGGAAAGGCATAGAAGTTAAATAGCTCTTTTTCCTAAGGGATTTAAAAGGGGATAAAAGGAGGCAAGCAAAGAAAGCAAATAGGGTCGCCTTTTCCTCTATCTCTGTTGGGAGTAAAAGGGAGTCTATTCTCATCCGGGTGATGTGCCTGCCTTCGAAGGACCTCTATTGAAAGCTGGGCCAGCTACATAGACAAATTCATTCCTTCTGCCCTCTTTCGAGTCGAGATCAGTGCCACCTGTCGTGGTCTTAGAAAGCGCTTCGATCGAAAAAAAAAGGCTCTTTCATCTTCCCCCGGTGGGTAGGGCTCCCTCATGAGTGATTGATCGATTGGGTAATAAGCAGCAGTCCTTATATCGGTATCGACTGAACTTCCTATTGATTTACACGGCGGGCGTCGCTTGTCTTCATTCAGCAGATAACTGGTCGCTTGACGATAAGGAATAGGAGTAGCTTGCCCTATCTATAGAATAGAGTCAGAGAAGGAAATAAAGTATAAGGATAAGTGGTAGCATCATAAGATGTCAAGTTTAAGGTAGCATCTATGAAAAAATTTTTGAAGGAAGGATAGGACACAGAATAAGGACCTAAAGTTGTTCGTCGGATGAGACCGAGAACCGAAAGATGTCTATCAAAGAGCGAGAGGGACTGACTAGACCGCTGTCAACCAGCTCTGAAGGTTGCAAAGCCTTTAGAGTGCCCCTGAACGGAAGGAAAGAAAGAGAAAACTCGGTACTAGCTACCGGGGAAGGGGAGAGGAGAACAGAGGTAACCATCAAACTATAGAACCTCACCTCAAACAAAGGCCCTCGGAAGAGCCTGAAGTAGAGAAAGCTCAAAATAACAGAATACCAGCTTAACCTCGGTAAAACCTTTGGAATACAGATCGTCGAGCCGCCGACAACTCCGAGGGTTCACTCAAAGAGGGGTACTCCGCGAAAGACTATTGAGTGACCTGTCGAGCTGATCCGACACCAAGTGGGCCGCACCTCTGAGGACTCAATATGAAACAGAAAGGTGTTCCTTTAACCCCGAAAGTCGTCCTGTAGATAGGTTTCTCACCGGTCGCAGGTGCATCAGAGTCAAATCTATCTTTCGGGTTTCGGGCGCGGGCACTTTGCTTTTCATTAACTCCTTCTGGTTCTGTTAGCTAGGCTAGTTAAGCTAGTAAGTTTAGGGCAAGCGGTTACCTTGACTACTCTACCCCGAATAGTCAAGGTAGAGTCCTGTTCTTTTCAGTAAAATCGTATAAATCCCCGTTTTTTTCTTTCGGTCTCGTTAGGTAGGCTTTGACCAAAGAAAGTACTTTTCCGAGTTCTTGTTCCGCGTAAGGGGATTCGTACCGTCTTTTTTTACTTTTCTTTGCGTAAGGCACCATGCCTGATATCTAGCCGCTTCTTTGATTGTTCTATTCACGAGTAGTTTTGCAGTTCCAGGCAGATCATAGAATTCATAGCGTTAGTTCGGTTACAGGCGATGGTTACTTTGAAAAGAGAATGCTTGCTTTTACGGGAAGGACTTCTAGTTTCAGTCAGGCCAGTTACGGGAAGCGGTAGTAAACTCCTGCTTTTGCGGTTGTGAAATCAGTCCTCTAGACCCGGTACTAGGCAAAGCGAGGGCACAGTTCCAGCTAGCCGGTTGATCAGATAATACATCTAAAGTTCTGGTAGTCGGGAAAGAGTAGTTGAAGAAGCCGGAAGTACTTTCAAGTGATTTCCAGTGATCTTTGTCTCTTGTTGAAAGGTCATTTGCTCTTTCATTACTAAGCAAGTCAAGCTATCTTACTAATAATAATACAGGGAAAGAAGGGAAGTCAAGCCTTTAGGCTTATACAGGGCGCTTAATAGGAAAAACTCCTGCAGTTACAGTCTTTCGTGCTTTAGTCTAATCTAATAATGAGAGCTAGAGTTCTCATAAAATGTTTGATCCGCTACAGAGCGACAGCCCTCAATAAATGATCTCATTTGCTAATCCTTGCTAAGTTTGCTCAGTCTGTTCTAAAATCTCAAAAATGAAGGTTTTTTCGTTAGTCAGCAAGAGCCTCACTCAGTTCTCCTTAGGATATTTAGTTCGTTTCACGCATTATAGTGGCAAAAGACTCGTTTATAAAAAGCTTCTAACTCAACCCGGTCCGCTACAGAGCGGAAATTCTCAATAAGTACGGTTTTTTTGCGAAGCAGTCCTTCGGATGATTTTTTGTCTTTTTCCTATAAGCTCTTTCTTCCTACAAACGATAAATGAGGCTGGAATTCCTTACTAAAGCTCTTTCGTTAAAAGATCTAAACTACTTCCTTCATGGAGCTCGGCAGGTTCCATTAGTCAAGCCAAGCTAGGAAGGCAAAGGGGACAAGTGGGTGTCGTTCGAAAGGAAAGGTGCGTAGCGCCTACGGCGGTTGATCAAAACTACCACTCTCGGGAGCACCAAGTCGAAGCGTAGCGGAGACGCGGTAGCTCAGGCTCAGTTAAGGCAGAAGAAGGAAGTCGTAACGAAAACCGGTAGGAAGGCGCTGCTGACTTCTAGGCGCAGGTGCTGTGAGAAATCCTTCTTTCGAGCGCTAAAGCGACGGTCTCTTTTTGTACCGCAAGGAGGAGTGGCTTTAGGGGCATTAGAGAAGGCGCAATCAGTCTCCCTTCATTGAGTAATCCATTTTCTTCCTCTATCATTGGCGCAATCACTATCTGAAAATAGCATTTATAATCATCATTCATTTAAGTGGCTATCTTTGCCAGTTCCTGAGTGAATGAGTTCATGAGTGAGAGGGCTTGAGGTAAGCGAACATGACTCTCTTAAGCAAATCCGTCCTTCCCGGTCTCAACTCTTGCAAAGGGTACGAAAGTCAGTCTTTAAAGAAAAATGTCACCCTTCCCGGTGCCGCTATTCTGTCATCGGGAATTGATCTCTTGCATCTCTCTCTTAGTGCTTGATTGAATCAGTCTCTTCTCTTTAAGCTCTTGCCTTTGAGCTCGGGCATGCCCTTTTCTCTCTTCTTTCCTATTAGCTAGGTTGCTATCCCAGTAGCCCAGTATCCCGGTATTTTCTGTCCTTCTATTCCGAGTAGCTATTATTCCTATCTGAGTAGCGGACAATCTTGTGTCCCAAATATTGATGTCACATAATAGTCCGCTCTTCCAGTTGCTAAAGATAGATAAGCAAGGTTTTTCTCACTGCTACTGGCAAGAAGCCCTAAGAGAAGAAGCCATTTATATGGGATTCTTTTTCCTCTGTTGACCCACTGGGTAGAAGGAAGGTAGGAGCACGCCTTCTCTTCTAGCTGTAATAGTAGTTAGCCTTCTTTCTTTTCTCTTTCATTTCCCTAATAAGGGTCTCATAAATTTCTATTATCAAAGAAGTCCTCCTTTGTTTCACAACCTTTGTTAGAGTCAAGTCTATGGGTAAGAGACCCCCACCAGCCGGGTATCTCTCTCAAACTACAAGCCGGATTAGCTTCTCGATAATGAAACCTCCGTTCTCCCTTTCGGAAAAAGGATTGCTCGAAGTCCGTGCCCTTAGTCCCGACGAGTTCCGCCCGGCTGCCACTAAATAGGGGACTTTGGTCCTTTTCTTTTGCGGTATTGATCAATTGAGGTCATCGCTCGAAAGAATAAAGAAAAAGGGCTTGCTGCTCCTTCTGCTCATCCTCCATTTGTGGAAGGTACCCAAGCGTGATTCATTCCTTTTACTGGTAGCTCGTCAAGGTAGTTTTCTTTGCCTGCCCTCCATTCCTTTTGAATGGGATGGCCTTGTAATCTCCTCTGGATTCCGTTTGTTGGTCATCGATAGGCAATCCCGGAAAGAAAGAAAGGGATGATAAAAGTGGACGCCAGTAATTAAGCGGAAACCCGAGGGAAATCTCAATATAAAGAGTATCGGTTCACTCTTCGCCATAGTAGTGTCGCATAAAAAGCGGCTCCCCCCCTTCGCTATAAGCTGAGTTCCCAAGCTGGTGAGGCAGGGGGAACCCTTCGCTCATCAGACGCAACTTGTCTTCCATCGTCTTCTCGTCTTATCTATAGGGATAGAGCAAGCTCGAATGCCTAATATCAAATAAGATCTCTCACTCTCAGGTAAGAGAAGAGTAAGCAAGCTACCTCATGTAGTAAGGCTTGGAATAGGGAGCTAGCATGAGTAGGGTTAGCTCCTCTTTTGCGAAGTCCTTCAGTCCAATGAGGATAAAGAGTGAGGGCGTTTAGGCTTCTCCTCTAGTTGTAGTATATGTATTGTGTCTAGGTATTGTAGTAAGACCCTCCTGTTTTCTTATATGAATTAGCAAAATACCTTTCCTACTCTTTCTTCAATTGTATCTATCTATCGGACTATCATCTTTTTATATTATTAGTTGTCTTCCATCGTCCTGTAGCTCCTATAAGTTTATAAGAATATGGAATGAATTAGCCCTAATAAGCTCGTCTGGCTGCTAGGGGCATGAAGTAGCTAATCTCTGCTTGTTGTTGAAAGCCTTCTTCCCTGAGTCTGAGCCCTGGGATAGAGCAAGAGCTGCAACCTAGCTTCCTTTGAACCCTTCCTATCTTAGTATCCCGATGGTTTGGGAAGCACGGAGAGAAAAGAATGAATGGGGTTGCTCTTGTTCTTGTCTGTTGAGGTTAGAAATCCCGGTCTATCTAATTGGTAGTCGTAGAGCGGGCAAGGGTACTTTCTGGAGCAAGCTACCTGAGGGAAGTAGCTCCTGTATCTTTCTATCAAGATAGAATACATTAGAAGGAATTAGATCCTTGGCGTGAGCTAGTCGATGGGGGTTGGTTTGTGGGCTCCCCCCCAGGAAGTATAGAATTTCTTTCTTAGGGTTAGTCTATGGCTTCCTTTCCTTACTGTTCTTTGAGTGTAATAAGGCCTCCTAGCTTCTTGAAGGTTCTAAGAGAGAAATACATATTTGAATATATAGTAGTGCCCGCGTTCCCTTCGGAAACTGCCTAAGGTCAGTACGATTAAATGCTTAATCCTCGTAGCACTAGTTCGTAGGAACTCTAAGATCGATCAATCGAATGCGCAGATGGAATCCCGTGTAGCTAGCCGGCTTATCAGGATAAAGAATCAAAGCTATTAATATAAAAAAGTAGCAAGGACTTTAGCTACTACGGTTGTTTTCTCCTAGCGAAGAGAAGGAACAGGGAATAAGCGGAGGCCTTTAATCGCACTTGTAGCTCGGTTGGCTGCTTCCCCGTCCCTAGATTCAAGACCTTGGGCCGGAATGAGCTAAGGTCTTGAAGAGCCTAAACCATGTAGCTAGTATCCCAGTAGCTAGGTAGCTAGTAGGCAAGCCAGGAAATCCAGGCCAGATGAGAATGGATTCTACAGGTGTCTATGGGCATGTAGGCTAGAAAGTCTCTTTCTTAGGGTTCCAAACCTGCCCTCTTTGATTGGCTGTTAGTTGAATAAGGACTCCCCGCTTTCTTGTTTGTGATTTCTTTTAGGCCATTTCAAGGCTGGCAGTTACGGTCAGGTATTAAAGGCAAGTGGATAGGCGCAGGGGCTAGGCCTTCCAATCACTATCTGCAAATCTCTTATATAAGAATAGGATTTTATCCTTTCTCTTTTCTTCTTTTAGCCAATTCTAGTAGGTAAGGGTCTTTTTCTATCAAGCATGGGCTCTCCCGCATGAGCGGTAATGCCAGAACCCCGCCTTATGAGGAAGAAAGGGGTAGCTGCCTGTAAGAAGTCCTCTCTTCCCGCCTTTATTAAGTAGTAGAGTCTGGCCTTTCCTTCAGCCTCTTCTCTTATTTTCTTTATTTGTTTTTGTTGAAAGGCATAAAGGCATCAAGCCCTGTCTTAGTTCGCCTCCCCTTCGCCCCATTCAAAAGGAATGGGGGACGGTCTGTCCTTCGAATCGCCTCCTGGGGGTACTTTGTTGCTTTCCCAAAGCCTCATCCCGATTGATCGAAGTCCGTGAACGTAGGCCCAAGAGTCTTCCCCTCTGTATCTAGTTTTTGTCACTAAGCAGTCTCCGTCAACAACCGATTCTTTCATCGAAAAGGTTCTTCTTGTAGTTGCTAGTGGGACTTCGCTTCTAGTAGAATGATATTTCGTGCTGAGTCAAAGTCAATGTAAATAGGGGTCAGCCCCTTAACCTCGAAACGAAAGTCGAAGGAACCCCGCCAACTCCGATTCTGATGGATTTCCTACCAAATGGAGCTATTGAAAGTCAGGCCCAGGCCTTTCCTTCGAGTCTTCCTATTATCTATTAGTATTAGTAAGTAGTTTATCCTCTGCTTAGGGCACACTACTCTTTATAGAGTGAGAGTGACCTCAGAGAGAGAGCCATTCTTGGACAAAATACCGACATTGACTTTATGTGACTGACAAAACTCACATAGATTTCTTGCAAGACAGGATTTCTCGTTACTCAGCACACTGTCCTCACCGACTTTAGGTTTTTTATTCTTAACTCCTCCGGATTTCAGTTCAAACTCGACGAAACAAAGCTCAAGAACCAGCTAAAAAAGATTGAGGCCTAGCTTCGGCTGCTTATGCTTCATCTCAGAATGATGGCGTTTGGGACCTTTTTTGGTGGAGTGACCGGGGAGCTAATTCCAGATCATGGGTTGATGACTGGAAAGACTGATGATTAGAAGAATTCCCAACAGCTGAGGCTGGGAACCTAACCTAGGATTTCACTCTTCAGTCTTCCCTCCCTCCAGTGCCGCAGTAGGAGTGAAAGAACTCAATTGAACAATTGAGGAGTCGCAGACGACTGGTAAGGAGAGGAGATAACGAATCAAAGCTTGAATCATCTTTTATACTCCGGCGTTAAAGAAAGAGAACAAAGAGTAAGCTACGCGAACGCTGCAAGTCTGCGGGAGAGTCACGCAGCAACTCAACAAAGAAGTCAAAAAAGACCAATTCATTCACTTTTCTTCTTTTTTTTTACTCTTTTGATAGGTTAAAAAGCTGGTTATGCGGTATCTGGGCTTAGCAGTCCAGGCCGAACTTCCATGATGCAGGAGCATTACTCATCTATAGGGCAGAAGCGGGCGGGTCATCAGCCTTTAAAGCGGGTAGGCCTATCTTTAGTGTGGAT
>JAVJIF010032616.1:57500-85000 GCA_038442645.1 Agave tequilana | reverse complement strand
ATTCCATCGCCTTGTCGACCTGGCCACTGAAGTCTGATTTGCATGAGCGAGTAGTTGGATCAGGGCTCTCAGTCTTTCGTTCGAGTTGGTAGGCAAGTGGATGAGCAGTTCCTCACCTCTCCCTACCAGATTCGACCAGCTTCCACGGCTCTCGACGAAAAAAGCATGGCGAACAAGTCGACGGTTCACATCATGGTCTAACCTCAAGCGTCCGGAAGCATCCAGAGGCATTGAAAATCCCGGTTTCCAGGTATCTAGTAAAACCAATGGAAAGACTCCAACTTTGAGAATCAAGGGCTGGCTGGTTTCACTTGGTCAAGGGAAGCAAGATGATTGGATTACGAGTGGAGAAAGCCCTGTCTGGATCTCTGTACGCTCCCTTTTAGCCAAGAGGTGATCGTCGGAAGGGAATAGGTGAAAAGAGAGAACCACACCTAGATCAGGAAAGCGACCCTTCGAGAGTGGCATAGCTCTCATATCCGGGATCAGTCATAGAGGGAAAGACACCATGCCTTGCCTACCTGGGACAGGGAGAAGAGGACAAAGACGACACAGAAGAAACGAGAGCTCAAACAAACCGTTTCCATCCTTCGAACCAAGAAGACCTCCTCGAAGAAGCAAAGCATTCAGACGAGTAGTGAGACATTCGACGCCTTCCCTCTGGCTAGGATGAAGATGCAAAAAGAACCACAAGGGGAGAAGCTCTTGCTCGACTGATCAAGGAGATGGGAGCACCGGGGTATCCTTCCAGAAAGTGATTGAGCTTGAACACAAATGAATCCATAGTGATGACCCCATGCTTCACAGACGTCACTTCTCCTTTTTCTTTCCCCTCCCCTGAAACCAATGATCGAGCCGACGCTTGCGTTGTTTTCGTCAAAGGACGGGATCTCTCTCATCTCAGTCTTTGTTTGAAAAAGGAGTAGAAACTCTTTTCTGGTTGAACCTTCGGCCTTCACTTCAGGGGCGTAGCGAAGAGGCTGGATCTCCATGCGATTGGCCGGTACAATGGTAAGGAGACGCATAAACCAGGCGTCGGTGGTGACTATGCATTTTGCGCTTTCTTTTACCTTGCATCGCACGGTGTCTCTGGATCTCTCACTTCATCAGTGTATGGGGATGGTGCATCTGCTGCGGATCCCGCGTCAATAGTCAATCAAGTACAGTTTGCGGAGATCCGGAGCCCAATGGAGAGCACTATTGGAATAAAAAGGATCAAGGCTTCTTCGTGTAAAAGTAAAAAGGAAAATAGGAGTCCAGATGGCATTATTTCTGGGAATTTCCCCGGTTTTCTTTCTATTTCTTTATCAA
This sequence comes from Agave tequilana, assembly GCA_038442645.1. Taxonomy (NCBI): domain Eukaryota; kingdom Viridiplantae; phylum Streptophyta; class Magnoliopsida; order Asparagales; family Asparagaceae; genus Agave; species Agave tequilana. The sequence continues at coordinate 83,689 of JAVJIF010032616.1, read as the reverse complement.
AGAATTCGCATTACAGATTTGATTGAAGCCATAATTTCTTTTCCGGGAGCCTTGCTATCTTAACTTAAGCATCTTTGAACAAGGCGCGGAGCGGTTCTAAAATCATCATTCCGACGCAGCTCTGCACTACGTCACATTAAAAAATCCTCCGTCGACCATGGAGATGCTCATCGTTCAACAAGGGCTACACCAGAAGAGATCCTAAATCAGAGGAGTTTTTGACGCAAACATCTCAATCATAGGGCTCTCTATCCATTTCTTCACCTTCACTCGACCCAACTGTGAATATTGATGTATGTTGTCCCCTTCCACACCATATTCTTTATTTCTAAATCCGGCCGGTTAGAAAAAGTATTCGCGAGAGTTATTAATTAATAAATACGACATGCGCTTTTTTACCTTTAAGGATCAGTCGTAGTCCTCTAAAGTCTACGGAGAGTCTCTGTGGACGAATTCCTTTCGTCGATCTAAATGTGTCAAAGATCTCATAGCTGTACTACTGGAGAAAAAGCTCAAAAGCTAATCTATCGTTGATTCCGCAAGACGCAAGCCATACCAAGAGGATGAAAGTATGCAGATACGATCGGAATCAATAAAAAGAGATGATATTGCATTTGTCAAATCAAAAGAGTGAACTGGCATGGCAATAAGAAATTGAAAAGAAAGGATTTGCTTTTATGATCGCTTAGATAGACCATAATGGGTAGACGGATCAGCAGATTAAGATAGAACAGAAGTTTCATATACAGCAGCTAAATAGGAATCATCAATGTCAAGATCGGGGAGAGGCCTTTTTCCTTATTAAGGAACTCCTTCTGTCACAGCGAATCTGCCATCATCTGACGTTAAGGAAGGAACCAAAGACACGTCATAGTACCGGACGTGTTAGATCTATTTCCCCACGATCGGATCATATACCTTCGATACACATACCATTCTCAATATGAATGTTGAGAACGGATCAAAATGATATCTTATATAAAGGCAAAGGAGCACTTGTCTCTTGGAAGACCATAAATAAGAAATGAAAGGCGATGTAATCGTAATACATAAGAAAGAAGCTGTAGACAATCTCCGACGCGACGCGCAAGGCCCCATGCAAATCCCTACGTCGGTCGATCGATGCGCACAGAAGGAGAGCTTGTCCATCTAGAAAACGCGTATGTTAAGCCTTGTTCTAAAAGGCAATCGATCAAACTATGTATAGGGGCAGCCGGGCCGTATTAGCAAGCTTGACGTGCCCGGACTGACCCAACACGTCTTCCTTTTCTGGCAACAGAAGATGTACAAGCAAGACCAGTGGTTTCAGTAGCACTACCGAGTTCGCATCAGCTATTTTTTCACCAATGGAATCAATGGGTTTGGTCTTGGAATTAATCTACCCGCATCGGAGGGAGAAGCGGAGTCGGGAGCGGGAGGGAGTCAATTACAGAAAGAGTAGAGACGGATATTGGGACTGTAGCTCCGACCATGTCAACTATGATGCTCTCGCTGCTGCCAGTCCTTCCACCAGTGAATGCTGGCACGCGCTACTTCCCGAACCTCCGTGTCTAGGTCCTGCCGAAAAAGACTGCATGCAAATGATTTACCATCCATCCCACTCATATAGGTACGTTATCGGATGAATCGGATCGGGAAATGGATCGAACCGCGCGAAATGGTCGCCTCGGAAGACAGGGCGCAACGGAACCGACGGTTCTTTGTTGGCGTGTTGCATAACAAGGGCAAGAGGAGTCCCCGGCGTTCGCCTACTTTGATAGGCAAGGCATTGCAAGCAAATAGAGCAGAGAGCGTCACCGTTTGTTTCTCTCTGAGTCCCGAGCTTGTTGTAGTCGGTCCTAAAGAGAGAACCGTCGCTGCTTACTTGCTATATACCCTCGCATAATCAATCGCACGGCTCGTTTTTTTTCTTCGAGCCCTGCTTCTCCCTTCCCCCTCTCCCCAGGGACCGACCGTATGGAGTATAGCCAAGTGGTAAGGCATCGGTTTTTGGTATCGGCATGCAAAGGTTCGAATCCTTTTACTCCAGATTATGAAGACCCGATCGGATTTGTCAAGAACGAGCTGACAACTACAGGGGAAGCGGCTTTATAATCAACTCGTCACCTCGAAACTGCCAATTGAGGAAGGGTTGTTCCGGCTTTCGAGCCAACAAGTGCCAGTTTGAATCAAGCTTGAGCAATTAAGTGGGATCTCTTACGACTAAGTCGCCTCTGTCCATTCTTCGAGCGAATCAGTCGTCTCGTGTTTTTTACTCGGATGGACCTGTTACTCAGCGAGATGTAGAGTTGGCTGATCAAGAACGGTTGATGTCAGTTCGAGAACTACTTATCTCGATTTTCAGGGGAAGGGATCTGTTTGAGTTTGACTCGTTTCGGCAAAGAGTTTATACGATGAGACGGGAGAAGATCGAGCGGTGTTGGTAACAGAAGGTACGAAAAGCGAATTCAAGTGAGGCCGTAGGAAGAAGACCCTCCCATCAATTATTTGTCGTTGGACTGGACTGAGAAGCGTGGGAAAGGAAAAGAGTCGCCTCCCACACATTCCACTGGAGGATGGATGGAATGCAAAGCCCGCTTCCAATTCGACAGCTTTTTTTTTGACTCCCTAACCACCGGATCGGAGGGTAATGGACGAGACCACGGTTTGGTTTTCAATCAAACAAAGGAACGTAGCCTTCGGAAAAGCCGACGTGGCTACCCCTTTTAAAACACAGGATTCGACACAGACGTGGTATGCTCTCAATCTGATAGAAATTGATTGGACCGCCCTCCTTCCCCTGTTCCTTCTGGGTGAATAATGGGTAACTCCCCGTGTAGTCAGTCAGTCTACGTGCTATACGTCTTTCACTATTCGACGGGAAGGTCTGATTCCTTTGGAGCTCAGGGGCCTGTGATCTGTTCGAGTCAGTCCTTCATTCGACATTTGAGATTCGCATATCAAGACCGAGTGGGAAAGGAACTACCCACTTTCTGGTGGGGGTACAGCCAATTCGACGATCCTTCTATAGTTGCGGATCGATACCAATATGCTTTTTGCAAGAAGGCATTTTTGTACGCGTGAACGACCGGGATTCGTCCTTTCGGCGATCGAGCAGAGCTCTACGGGTGAAAACAGTGGTGGAAGGGGGGTACACTACCCGGTACTTCTGGAAAAGAACGAATGCGGGAGAAGAAATAGCGAAGAAAAGGCCGTCGGAAAATAGAGCTGAGTCGTATAGCTTCACACCGCTATGGCGAAAAATGTTCCAATCCGCGAAATTGGTATGGCTATTCCATTCCCACAGCCCTCCAAACAAAGCAGGAAACTGCAGTGCGCGTGGGATTGGAGTTTTCTTGCTGTTTGCAATCCCGTCACAGCAGAAACAGTGTTTATTGAGACCAGCCCATGATTGGGCCATGGATACACTTCGGTTGATCCCCATGGATGGGACCTACGATCAGTGTAAGCCATTGGCTCGACTTTTGGGTGTGGAGACTCCGTTCGCGTTTTGATCTCAAAGCCGCAATCGATACCTTTCCATCCCTGCTTCGTCGGAAAGATGTCCCTCGGTGTATTCGGCTCCGCTCTTGCAGCTGCTTGGGTGGGCTCTGGGCTTGTAGCCAATATGTTTAGAGCTGACGGCCCATCGCCGAGAAGGTTACTGTTTGGTGGCGTTCGGCACGGGACAACCACTTGGTTTCGCGCGGTTCCTGGATATTATTCACTCTAGCACACCACAACACCGTGTGGTTGAGTACCGATTCCGTGGATCCGGGATCTGGGTTTACTGCCTATGCGGTATTGGGTTACGATATTGTTATCGGAAATGCGGAGGTGGCAGCTATGTACCAGAAGGTGGTGGCCATTTCCGACGATTCAGATTTCAAAAGTTCGGACTCCAAGCTGGAAATAAAGAGTAACCATCTGCGCTTTCGCTTTCGAATGAAGGACGCTTGGTGCACCTTTCGCCAGTTCGACGGAAGTGGAGCGAAGGGCTTCCACTTATGAATAGAGAATAGATACGCGAAGGGTCCCTCGACGAAAGGGGCGCATAAACCACACATGAAGTTTTCACAGCACAGGATTTTTGAAAGATAAAATAGATTGAATGAACCCTTGGTACCGCTCGTCAAGCCAATCAAGGGAGTGACGCGAAGGAACTCTCTGGCGAGAGGCCCAAGCGGAACGTCTTCATCTGTCTTCTTTAATGCTTCGCCTGGACGAATAGATGACTAAGGACCCGTTAATGGTCAACTTGAAGACCAAGAGCACGGATACCCTCCCCCAACGGTCTCATTAGAAGCGCTTAGTCCTCCGAAAGTCAAGCACGTTGTGGAGAAATTCGGGGCTTCCACCATCTTCACTTTCCGGAGTCATGTCATATAGGTTTTCTGCAGCTGACTCAACATGGGAGGGCTTTCTCTCTCTGTATCTTCATTCGCGAGGTGCGTGCAGTATCCCCCACTTGGTACGAAATGCCCCTTTTTCGGGGAGGCCTTGCTTTCCTTAACGACAGAAGTGGAAAGACACGGGGGCGGGCGCTTGGTGAGACGGAGGTAGGGGGTCCCGATAGGGACGGGAGGAAGAGGGTGAAAGCACTGAAGTACTGGGGGCCGTAAATCGGGTACATCATCTGGAAAAAGAACACTGTCAATGCGCCGATGGGAAGATCACATCACGTACTTTCGAAGCGGTACTTGCGGAAGATAAACCTGTGAGACGGCGAGTATCCTATAATATTTACCCACGGAGATCTCAGGCACGCTTGTTCGAGATGCGTGAATCGCAATGCTAGTCGTAAGAGATCATTTCTATTCCGCAAGGAGAAGGTTGCGCTAGCAAACGGAGAGAGCTTCGTTTAAGGGCAGGAACGAGCGTAGACAGAGAAGAGAGTTGTTGACATATTCAGGGATATAAACAACGAAGGGGGAAGAATCGAGAATGAAGAAAGAAAGAGAAAGAGAGTTATAGTTACTTGTTAAAGAAAAGAGAAGAAGCAGTCAACGGTTACTAGTTCCGTTAGCCGTGTAGTTAGCAAACGGTACTCGAGGAACAGGCTTAGTCAGAGATTCAAAGAGTTGGTTCCGCGATCCTCCTTAACGGAGTCGGGGTCATAGTACTCTCAGAACCGAGCCGGTTTAGTTACACCCTACCGCTCCGCGCCTTGTCTTTTAGCTTACAGTAATCGAGTTCAAAGATAGACGTGTCACATAATCACATAAATAATAAAATAAAGTGAGTGAAGGCGAGCGTTAGCGAAGTCGGGGATAGGCACGACTAAACAGACTCAAATGCATAAGTATACTTTTATCGAGGAGTTCCTCTTGAAAGACAATAAGCCGTCAACAGTGCCGTCGGGAGCCTTTTAGGCTTGCTTAGTCGCCGTCTTCCTAACCGGGCAAGCGATAAGGAAGCTAAGCGCGGGAAGGACAGTTTCACCATCCCCTCGTCGAGGGAGGTTAGAGAGTAAGTATAGACTGAGGAAATCCCCAGAGAAGGTGTCGCTGTTGACGTAGCCTTACTCTATTCACTTTTTGGCTTAGAAACTCCCTTGTCCTAGAGCTGATAGAAGTACAATAAGAGTATGAATTCCGACTGGGGCAATTCACCAATTCGGGTTTTTATAATGGACGTGTCACGCCTTGAACGCATGAAGAAAGCTGTCAAGCATTGAATGAAGGAAGGTTTGAGGGAGGCAGGCAGGCTCGGGCAAGGACAAATGAAAGAAGCAAAGCCATAGCACGAGAGAGAAGCCGTTCCTTCGCCGTTTTCTTTCGAGTTCGAGGGAGCGCTCAAGTCGAAACTCTTATATGTCAATAGAGAAAGCAGATTCAGAAAGAAAGCGAGTCCTCGCGTTTTCTAGTCTGTAATCTTGTAAAAGAGGGTTTGACCTCAACTAGTCCCCGGATTGTTTTTCAGGTAGACATAATCCGAACGCCGTGCAAACCAGATCACTCTAGACTTTTTACACTTGCTCAATCTCGAAAGCGAATTCGGAAACTTTGGAATGGGGGCAAAGCCCGACGAACCAATCTCGATAGTAAGCATTGGGCGGGCGATAGGGAAGACGGTCTCTGGATTTCTTTCTTTCTGCTGGCAAGGCATAAGAGCCTTCCCCGTATGGCCTGTGTGGTCTTCTGCGGAAGAACCAATGAATGTCTCCTAACGCCGCGACGGGGACGGGAGAAGCAGACACAAATTGACTCACTACATGAACTGCATAAGCAATATTTGGACGAATAAAAGTAAGATATACCAGACCCTTATTACCTCCGTAGAAGTAACATTCTGGGGAGGCTCAGCTTCTACCCAGGGCGGAAGGTGGAGAAGGCTGGGCCGGGGATCCCCGGATAAAAGCATGACCTCTTTGACGATCTGGGATAGATCTTTCCGATGATATCCATGGCCCAACCTCGAAATGGCCAAGGCTTGATAATCGGGTAGGAATCGGAAGCCGGCTTGCGCTGGATTGGTCCATACCTCTGGCAGGCATCGCAGCTCGTCAGCATGTGCTATGCAATCTGACAGGACCGTAGGCCAGTAGTGGCCATGTCTCCGGATCAACCAACGCATCTTCACAAACCCATGTGCCCCACGTCAGGGGAGTCCGTTTTTTCGATGAGCTACCCCGAAGCGTCAGAGGAGAGCGCGGGAGTGCACACTTCCGTTGATGTGCTTCACCGATCGATGGAATCTTTTTTACATTGCTCGCGTCGGACCAAACGGGGAGACCAATGCTACTCATTCTGATCTCAGCTGCTTTATCTCTTTCTCGGGTACATCCCATACATACAAAGACTGGAGGAAGGAACTTCGCCAATGGTACTTCTTCCTTCTTCGACGCTCTTCCTCGCCGTCAAACTACTTCGGTATTTCAGGTGTAGAGGGAAGAGAGAGTCTTAAGCAGCAAGCATGAGTGAACAGAGACTGCTATTACCATGTCCCCCGCCTGGTTCCTTCTTTGTTGCCTGCCTCTCCGCTTCTGTCAGCATAGAGGAAGGTTTTCACTCCCGTTGAGAAAGAATAAATGCCTTAGCTTAGCTTCCTAGCATGACACATCAGCTACGCCATCAGAGACTGGATTAGAGCCTGGAATGATCCTCCACTTGCTAGTCAGGAAATATCACCGCTCCGTGGGCTTCTTTCGCTGCTCTCTTAATCCCTCGCTCGCTTTACGAGTGCAACCGACGTTCAAGAAACTGTTAATTAATATACTATGCTGGTATCTATCTAAGAGTCAATATCTGTGAGAAGCTTCCTTCTCATACACATCTGAAGCAACGTTTGATCATCAGCATTAGAAAGTTTTGCCGGTCCGTCGAAAGAGCGTCATCAGTCTAGCTCGTCATGACTCGATCATGGCCGTCAGGCTCCATTGGTCCTGGCCGGAAGAACGAAAGATACCGGCAAGCACAGAGCAGTCGTCCAAAGGGGTTCCGTAGAGTGGTCTAACCCCGGGTCAATCCGTCGGAGCTTTCTCCATGCCCGACAGAGAAAACGTCGGTGCGAATCGGGGAAATCCTTTCCTGCTCGTCGGAATAATGTACTAATGTAATTCCACGCAAATATGGCTGCCCGGAGAATCCGTAGCTGCTGACGGAAGAGGGTCGAGCCTACCGGATTGATGTGGCGTAGCGGCGACTGGAATCGATCTGAATGAAGCTTCAAGCGTAGTTCTGGGGCTTCTCCTATACCCCGCCTATATGGAGGAAGATTAAGTGGGGAAGGTCATAGTGAAAGCAGCAAGCTGGAAAGTAGCCGCCCCTCTTTGATTGTGCACAGCCCCTGGCACTCGCAGAATCCGTTTCGAAGAAGTGCCTTCCTATCCATGCAATAGGGCTACTTCGATAGCACCCTGTCGCGCGAGCCTTGTCTTTGTGCGTGCCGCGCTGTGCCATATCCGTCTTGGTAGAGTTACGCCATTCTTTTCTTCCTTCGCTGCGTCGAAGACTCCCGAGCTGCGCTGGCTGAGCCGCTTCTTTTGCTGCCTTGTGCCCCACCCGACGCCCGTATAGAGATGGGCGGTGTGCAATACCCGCCAATGGCGATTAAATGTTTATGCCTGCGAGGACGGAATATTGATTAACCGACCAAACTCAGACTTTTTAAAGGGAAGATTAGGGGATTTCCTGACGGTCCCTTAATGGTCTAGTCTCAATCAGGGGCGCTACCAATCCCCTTTGATTTGGAGGTTCTGGTCAAAAAAGGGAATTCGCTTGCTGACCAATCCCTCTGCCTGAAAAATCCCGGGATCAAAGTCTCTCGCCCAGCGTGCCTTGCCGCTACAAGCCTCGGGGGCACAAGCGCTTTCGCGAGTGTTTTCTCACTTGGTCGATCTGGCAGTTCATTTCAGTTCGGTTGCAAAATATATATCCCTCGACGCTGGTGGGACTGGAACTCAACCTGCAAATGTAGTAAGTGACGGGTCCCTTCCCCGGGAGGCTTCCAAAGATGGTTCGCCCTAATGACTTTTCATTAGGGAGGGAAGGAAGGCGTCGGATAAATTTCCCGGGGAAATTTATCTATTTTTTTTTGAGATTGTTGAGGATTCGAGCCGGTTCCTTGTTAGTGAGGACATCGGTAAGAGACTTTTAGGGCAAGTGTAAAAGACTGCCACTGCCTAACACTTGGTGCTCTAACTATTCAGTCTCTTTCTTTTTAGGTGCACTGCAAATAACAGGGATCGTCCCATCTCAATATTGTAGCAAGGGGTATATAGAGCAGAAAACCGTCGATTGTACTAAAAGAAGCAGTCCATGTGGCGGGTCACACCGATTCCATAGAAAGAGCAGGACCTGGGCGGATGCGTAAAGAACCCGTACCACCACGCCCTACTAGTTGGCTGTGACAATCCGACCGACAGGCTTCGCAGCAGCAATTCCTCTCGCGGTGCTGCCGGGGGATAGTCGCTCCCCTTCGCTTCAGTGTCTTTACCAGCTCTCGAGGCATAGGAATCCGCTCCCAGCCGCCCGCCAAAAGGTGGGTGCTCCCCAATCCTCGCATCTTTCGTTCAACTCTGAATATGCAAATAAATAAAATAGTGGATCATCCTGGCAAACCACCTTCGTAAACAGAAGAATGTAAAGTCTCCGCTCCGCCTCCCGAATTATATCATTCTCCTCAGCCCGAGAAAATCCAAGCCAGCCTTTTTCGATCCTTGTCCGATACAGCTGCTGGATCCCCGCCTTTCCAATCTGCTGATTCAGCCGAATAAGGCTCTTCAAAAGAAGGTACCAACCTGGGTTCCGAGCAGAACAGGATTTCATTCATAAGGGTGCTCCTTTCGACCGTAACGTAGACAGGTAAAGAGGCGGTGGTCTTCTTTTTTTTATACTTTAACCTCATCGGGGGTTTCACTATGCCACTATAATGTTGCTGTTTAAAATCTTTCTGGATCTGGAAGTAGGAGTACTGCTGTGGCAAAGCTAGCTAACAGTAAGTTAGATAGGCCCGAAGCCTTTTCTTCGTAGTCTAAACCAGACCTTTGTCCTTCGGCCTTGCGAACCTCTTTAGTTGCTACGAACCTAACCCTCGGCGGTTACGCCTCCAGAGTTGACGCTTTATCCAATCCCATTCCTGCCTTTGATAAGCAAAGAAGAAAACTCTCCGGGGAATGCAAAAGCCCTCTTTCACTTCTCGGAGTATCACAAATTGGCTGCTCACTCAGTAGTGGACTTACCATAGCGCGCTAAAGCAGAATGAACAGGCCATGTAACCAATCCCCATCCTACAAAGGCAAGGCGAGGAGCTCAGCGAACAGAGTCAAGCCAAACCTTCAACGAGAGACGCGAGCATCTCCTTCTTTGTCTTTCTGATTGACTGGAGCAGGAAGGGAGACCGTAGGCTCACATCTCGGTACTGTTTAATCAATCTAGGTACGGCTTGTTCAGTTCACTGGGAAGGAACTTCGAGCAGCACGTCCTAGCCTGGGAAAGAATCTCGTGTCGTTGTTTTCTTCCTTCATTTGAGGCAGAAAGAGGCAATGTATCGCAACTTCGGTGACTTTTCGGGCAAGCATGAGGAATTTGCCCATATGGTGGTCCGATACAAAAAAAACCTCGCGGCATCCTTATGGAGGCAGGATCAAACTTCCCTTATGTTATGTCATAACCCGCTGCAGGGAGACGTCGCGAGCATCTGTGACTTTTTGGGTCCAGGGCAGGCAATTCCTGGGGGAACAAAACAGTCAAATAGGAATGGTTGACCAACAAGAACAGGAGATTCAGATTCAAGGGAAGGGCGTAGCATGGACAACATACAAATGGCTAAACCTAGATGACTGAGAGCGCACTTTGACTTGGGGTTTCCAAAAGGTATCTCACAAAAGAACAGGATTGGAACCCTTTTCCGCAAGCCCCTTTCTTTGCGGGTACCTACCTAATAAGAGGCGGTGGTTACGTACTCTACTCCATTCTCCCGCAGTATCTTCACCGAATCCACTAATCTGGATTCCTAACTTATCATGATGCATACCCTTGCGAACTGATGCCCTTTCGTCGAGGAGTGTCTGTTCGTCCATGTAAAGAGGGGGGACAAAGCTTCCAATGCCCCAGTGAGAAGTGGAGTCCAACCGTCGGGAGGCGCTTTCCAGCCCTTCTCCTCGGTCTGATTCTATGCTCGATGGTGGCAATAGGGTTTACCTCTTCCCCTACCCTAAATCAAGGTAGGAAGCCCCGAAAGACTCTATCTATGTTCGTATTGCCGCTCCAATCCAAAATAGGAAGACCTTCGCTTGAGCTGATCTCCTAAATGAGAGACTGACTCTCGTAGTTCACTTAGGCGAGAAGCTTCTTCTTCTTCTCTCTCGACTAGCCTGCTCACGAGTCCCGAAGACTAGAGTGGGGTTCGAAAGCTCACTGGCTCCATATCCGTACCGCGCTTCAAAGGCAGACTGTCGTTTTCTTTGTAGACTCGCTCACTCGAAATCCAGAAAGAGGAAGAGTTGTTCCCTCTCTGTCCATTGTTGCTTGGTCTTTTCTTTCGGGAACGAAGTCTGAAAACAACAGTCTGAGCAATGATGTCAATCCCGTCTTCTTGTGCGGTCTCACTGATCATCTGAACTGAACCCTTGGTCCTCTTGGTCACGAAAGCTCTTCTTTTCCTCAAGAGAGGGGGCACGGGTCTTCGTCAGAGATCGATAGTTGACACTCGCTTTAGGAAGCGTCATACCGAGCTCGATCAAAAAAAGGAAAGGGCATTGAGGGCTCGGAAACTAAAAGAGCGTAGGCCAGTCAGGTACCGGAAAGCAAGGGATGAAGCTCGTCCCAATAGGGAAAAGGAAGCCCTTTCCAAGACCTAAGACCTCCAAAGCGTACGATCAGAGTGTAGGAGCCAACTCTATTGGAAGAGGTACAGGGGGAAAGGAGTGGGGAATCTCTATGCGTAAGGGCTGCCTTGAAAAAGGATGAGAGGTGGGAACTCCTTCTCTATCCTACAGATCTGAAGCTCGCAACGTATCAATGGGTTGAAAAAAGGGTCAGACGGGCCAGTTGATCCTGAGCAAGTAAACTTCCCTTTCGTCGGATGCAATCTCAATAGAGAGTCTTTCAATCCGCCGGAAGCTGTCAACAATGGGATGCGGGAGCTCCTTCCATTAGGGAAGGAAGCACCAAAAGAGTAAATCGTCAAAGGGGAAGGGAGCGATTGTTGAGGCATACAAGTGGTTGCTTGCTCGGATTGTTCCACCCGCTGACTGACTTTCTTTCCATAGGAGATCTGGTTGCTTCCCAATACGAGTGGCGAATGCGTGCACCTCTTTGAAAGCCTTGCTTGGGCCCTAATAAAAATTTTTCATGAGACTGAAGACTCCGCCTTTTCTTCAGTGGATGAAAAGATTTTTTAATAAGCATTTGACATGTCAAGTCATCCCGTCATTCAACTAATCTTGTCCGCTTTGATCACTGGCTCCGAGTATGCCCTTCCACTTCCGGTAGTCAGAAAGGTAGCCGATAGCCGGAACAACGGGAACTGTAGCTTGCACTCGAGCTGGCGTATATATCTTTTCTTCGGTCTATGGTCCTCTTTAAGCTTAGTCCTTTTGGTTATGTCGGCTAGCCGCCTGTCAGATATTCAACTACTCACTTGTCCTCGGCCCTTTTTTCAAAGTGACGAAGCCGATGCCACCTTTTTCCGGAGTCATCGAATCGGCAGGCACAACAGAAGGAATCAACATAGGGAGTTAGCTTAGCGTTCGAGGACAGCACTTACCTCCGCCACTGGATCTCGAAACCACTCTTCAAAACACAACCAGTAAAGTCCGCTTCACAGAAGGGGCGTCGCGTAGGGAGATTTCATGGCTTTTGAGAGCCTATATATTCGTCGAAGAAGAAAAGAAAAACTATTTTCGTTCTTTGGGTGATTTTTTGTTGCGGAGTCTGTAGTCGCTTTTCCTTAGCGCCTTCCCTCCTCCCGAGAAACTGGAAAGGAATTCACACGTCCACTGCCCAAAAGAGGAAAGATTCTGAACGAGATGCTGGGGAGTCAGCCCTTCCTTCCATTCGCGCGCGTGTCAAGTTGAAGAAATGAATGCAGCAAAAGAATGAAGCTGCATTCATTTCTTCAACTTGAGGCTTGTCTTAAATCAAAGCATCTCTCTAAAGCCATTGTCTACGGGCTTCATACCGCTCAGGAGGGTGACACACCGCCCAATTGTTCTTCCGCTTGGTATCTTCGGGAAGATAGCAAACCATAATCATATATGCAATTCGTCTTTCTCTTTTTGTGTGGAAGTGAAAATACCGCTGAAAGCCAGGCTTCGCCGTTTGATAATATTTGATCAAAAAAGACAGCCAAAAAAACGTGAGCGCCTCGAGCCGCATTTCACGAAGTCAGGCTTTGTCACCATTCAAATAATTCGCCACTCACTCGTTGGTTGGTCTTCTATTCTGTTATCTCGCGACTATGCCTTCTTCAATTCCATTCTTCGTCTCCCTAGTTTCAGTCTTATTGCTGTCCCAACCCAACATTTTAGAGTGCCGTGCCAGGGCGATAGGCGCTCCGCAGTCACGCATTCGAGCACGAGCCTTTCTTCGCTATGTAAATGGAGGGACGGAATAAGTGCCAGACCCTCAACAAAAGAATGGATTAAGGTGGGCTTCGGATTTGGAAACATTTTCTCTTTCTTTTTTTTTTCTCAGAAAGTTCTTCTTTGATCTGCCGCTGTTATAACACCACAATATTCGTCCTTTTGGGGTTAATGCTCTTAATGGTGAATCGATCATTCGCGGTACTTTGAGTTATGAGAGTACCGAATGGAAGAAAAGTAATGAAACCTGCGATGGCTACTGAATAACCACCTTTTACTTTGTTAATAATAAACCCTTTTACCTTTTTATTCGTTCGCCAAATCTTCTTCAGTTCCATCCAAGCTCGCTTTTGTCTGAATCTTCGTGGAAGAAGAAGCGGTTCACCATCCCCCCCATCCAGGGATCCTACAAAATCATGAAACCTGGCGGCTGCTCGCTCTTTGATCAGTGATTCACCGGCCACTAGATCGATGAAGAATCTCTCCAAAATACGCTTTTTGATCAGTGATTCACCAGCCACTACATTCAGGGATCCCACCTTATTCTCAAACCTGGTGGCTCGGTTGATTGGCACTCCTGTAGGCTCATCTTGCATACAAATTTTGGGGGTACCAGGTCCTGCATCCAACAAGAACATTTCTTCCCTTAAGCCTAAGCGTAAAACGGAAGATTGTGAGGCGTTTCCACGACATAATAAGAAAGAAGAATTAGATCTTGGAAATGATCGACTCCAATAGATGCTCATTATAAGCTTTGATTTTGACTCCTATTCCTATTCATCAAAAGCATCCAGCAGCGACACGACAGTAGAAAGAGGTAAGCGGAGAAGCTGACGGCTTGGAGAACAGACTGATTGCACGTAATCTTTAGAAAGAGTACAAAGATCATCTTATTATACGATATATAAACAAACAAATAAAACTTTGACATTCCAACCTCTATAGCTCCGTGCTAAGGCAAAGGACTCTTCTTTCTACTACGTCATACCCCGAATCAAAACCAAAGAAGTCCTTCCCGTAAAAGCAATCATGAAAAACATTTCGTGATTGGGGCATATATATGCTCGTTCCGAACCTATCACTCGGGGGCCTCTTTCTTGCCCCTTGTCTTTCGTTTTTACGGTTAGACATCGGGCATACAAATGAATTCAATCATCTCGAGATGGAAGATACGCTGTTGTTTCGGGATAAACCGACGAGTAGACATCCCGAATTTAAAGATCTTCCCCTTTCGACAGGAATGGACTTTTTAGGTCACATACTGGTACTTCTTCATCGATCTAGGTATAGAAAAAGGAGGTTGCGGGAACGCCTCATTCCCTTGACGCGATCAGGTAATTTCGAGTAATGTGCTTGGATTTTTATTCATCAGAGGTGCGGGCAGACAGATAATGAGAGCAAGTTCGTCCCATGTCGTTCTTTTCCTTCTTTCTTCGAAGGGAGTCCTTGTGAGAGTTTCATATCCAAATGCTCTGTCGTAAGCCAGCTTTGAAATATCCATGAGCCGCAGGAACAGAACCAATTTGCAGTGGTGAAAGCGCGCTACTGAGGCATCATCCGAAGCGGGAAGATTCTCCTTTTCTTTAGAGAAGTTCTAATGAAACGGTAGTGAAAGGGATCTTTTTCATCGACCTTGTAGTCGTTATCTCGCCGTATGAATTTGTTTGTGAATGCGGGTTCTTACGAACCCGCCTTATTCGTGACGTATTATATGAGAGAGAGTGGCGAAGGAGGGTTCCCCAGGGGGGGGCCGGGGTAGGAAGGAATGTTTAGAGATGGAGCGAAAGACCGCACTCGAGGCAGAGAGCGCTCGAGGACTTCCCTTCGGATGTAGATCGAGATCGAGGGTAAGAAGACCCTCCCATCAGTTAGTCGATAATGACATTTTAGCAGCCTGTAACACGTGTTAAACATGTGCGATGGGTGGGGAAGAAAGCTGAATATCGGTTTGCCAGATGGGCAATGGGTGAGTTTGATTAGTGAGCTGTAGTTCCTTTTCCAGAGGATGAGGAATGGCATGAAAGAAGAAGCCATTCTTTTGAAGTGGAAAGGGCAGAGTTCATTTGGAATTGACTTAGATAAGGTTGGAGAATTAAGCTAAGCAAGGGCGGTTTGCTCGGGTTAGCGAAGGAAAGAAAGCTCAACGCGTCTTTCTGATGAATCATTTTTGTTCATGGGGATATCAGCTGCTCGCGATATGAGGAAGAGCTATGTAGCAAGATCTCTGATCGGGTGAACCAAAACTCTTTTTTCTGCCTCGACCGTCGAACGGCCTTGTATCGGACTGCTTTTCTTTTAGGTGAGAAAGGCACTCTCGCGGCTGGGTTCTCCCTTCCTTCGTGAAAGGCGTCGTTCCGAATTTACGAATTTCGACGTCTTAAGCTCGCACACACCACCCGATAATGAAGTAGGAAAGGACCGACATTGGTTGCTTGCTCATTCCCCAACTGGTATACTACCTTTGCCTATTGAGCTATGGTTAGCATTTACTGAAAAGGGAAGATGAAGTTCTTATCAGCTCGGTATGTTGGGGCACTATCTTCTAGAAAGAGTGCGCCCCAAGGATTTCGATGAATTCGATACCGATAGGTTGCGAACCTGGGTAGTTAAGAATGATTAGAGCGCCTTCTCCAGGAATGTCTCAGGATGCATTTAAGATATCTTCAATGGTATGCCACAGTGTATCTGGATTATCAGACTCCTATTGATATCCTTTTGTCTTCACCCGCCCTGCCTTACACACTTTCTAGATCGGAGAAGGAAAGAACGAATGTATTTAGGTTTGGCCTGCTGTAGGAGATGCGGGATTTGGTGTTCACTAGTGCCTTGCCTTTTCGTGCTGAACATCCCCACAGAAGTCCTAAATGTACTGGTTGGCGAAACCAGGTGGTATAATATACCTCAGAACCACATGGGCGACATTTCGTTGGTTTCCCTTACAGGGATTTCGTAGATCAATACGGATACGAGATTTTTCTTCGGATGAAAGTAGTGAAGTGAGGACGAACGAAAGGGAACGGAACGGATAAGAGCCCGCATTCCTTGTCGATGTCATCTTATCATATAAAGTATGTATGAGTCCCTCACCTGACTATGAGTTAAGATATGGAATCGACTGAGAACTTTCCCCAAAGTAGGGGAGAAAATCAATCCTGTTAGTAGCAAGAGTTGTCCGATCTTTCACGAGTGAAGTAAGGAGCTTTCCAGCCGAACGAACGTGTCGCTGCTTGTGCTAGAGCCCTCTGTCACGGGGGGGTTCGGGGGGGGGCACCCCCTGACACAAAGAGTCAGTGATGAAAAGTAAGCAATGAATGTGTTGTATGTGGAGGGCTTAACAGTGCCTTTCCTCAGGCTCACTTTCGTTCTCTTCCCTGTCCCTTTTGTCTGTCCTGATTGTCGCTCTCAACCCAAGAGAGATGTCGAGTTCAAAAGGTTTTTTTCACTTTCAAAAGTGTTTTCCATGTTCTTTCGTTTCGTTCCGACGGCCTATAAATCCTTTGTCTCCCTTACCGTATGTGTCATAGGTCCCCCTGTGCATTGATGTCACTTTCCACCACTTTTGAATCATTTGGGCTGGAAAGCGCCGTCGCTAGTCCAAGGCAGGCTTCCCTCCCGAAGCTATCATTTTCCAATGTGGGTTTGCCAGCATCAAGCTCCACCCTTACATCTCATATGAGTTTTTGCCCGTTCCGAAGAAGCACGAGCGAGCACTGCTCGACGTTCGCACTACGTCAGTCTCACTCAGCAAGGCAAACACATAGAAGAAGTAATGAAACGAAGTGGGCACAACCACATCGAAAAAGGCGAGCGGGGAACTTCTTCTAGTCTAGGATGCAAGCCGTTACTTACAGTAAGGAAGAAAGATATTTATCAGGACGGGAGAGGGAGGGCTTCCGTCGCGGGATACCTGGATGCGTAATTTTTACCGTTTTCTTTATTTTATTTTTTTAATTATTTCAAATTGAAGGAGTTCTGGTGCCAAAGTCGAGCTCATCTATGAGAATAGTGAAAATACTGCCATTTCCTGACTTCAAAGGATGGATATGAGCTCTATCAGACCGCTATTCCTGACCGTCGAGTAGAAGGAATAGGATAAGGTCGGTCTGCCTATATGAATAGGACTGTAACTTGTTCCTGTAACTATTTGGAGTTAGATCAACAGTTTAGAATATTGTCTTATTTCAGCCTGTCTATTATCATTGTTGACTTGAATCTCTAGTTCACTAGGTAAATACGGGTCTTTATTTGAAGTCTTGTTCCGTGTGCTTGATGAGGCACTACGGAGGTTGTTTTGATAAGCCCCTCGCCATTCCGTTTCCGGTGTTCCTTACTCGTAGTGGTATCCCTCGATGCATCCCGGTGTTTCATAGAAGGATGATAAAACGTCGTGATGCCAAGACAGATCACTCCGTGAGGGATCCATCGCCTCTCACTATTTTGACTTTAAAAATGCATCTCCCTACGCAAGAAAACGCGAGTTTGAATTTGAATCGATCGTCGACGCCTCCAGACGTTGCTTCTTCCTAAAGAATTATTAACCGACTTTAGAGCACGCTGTGTCGAGTTGGCTGAACGGTATGTCTCTAAGTTGTTTGAAATCCCCATGGATGTGGGGTTACGATGGGAACCTATGTGGACGTCTTCGTCTGTTTATGACTCGGAAGTCAGGCGGACTAAAGATGCTCTCTGTCGCCCATTCCATCGTATGATATTGGAATTCTTTTCCATAGAAATTTTGGACAAGTCAACGGTCCCCGGCGCGACATCGGACGGAAGTCTTGATTGTCGGTCTCGATGTTGGCCCTTTCAGTCGGAAAACCTCGAGTGGGCATCAAGATACATAACCCCAACGATTTTCTTATTTCTTCTTTCCGCGTATCATCTTCCCTCAAAAGGGTGAAGATGACCCCGATTTTTTATCTTTTTCGTGGTCGGTCTAGCAATCGTCGGACAATTGTTTTGATGAACTGTCACTAAACTAAAAAAGAAAGAAGAGAAAGAACTGGGAGTTGGCGCCTGGTTGCTTGCTTACCAAGCCATCCTGGCAAGCTCCTCCAGAACAGAACTTTTATTATTCTTGACTTGACTTATTATTAAGAAAACAACTAACTATGAAAATGAAAGACGATCTAGAATCTACCCAAGAAGATAGAGAATCCCACATACGAGAAAAGGTCACAAATGGAGTTGAACCAAGTAACATTGCAAAGGCATAATGATAGTAGGGTCGGGATATCCCCGCCCTCCGAACCGGACGTGAGGGTCTCCCCTCATCCGGCTCTCTGCAGGGGAATATCCACTCACTGCTTCCCCTAATATCCTCCCTTTACCAAATAATGGGGGTTTACAGGAGATCCCAGAGGCTCGCTCAGAAAGGCTGCTATACCAGACATTATTACTTTACTACAAAGACAAAAAAACTTTTGTAGTCACTAGACTCACTATAGTAGTCCGTCCGGCTGCTCTTGCTTAAATCATTACTATTCATTCTCCCGTGCTCTAGCAATTGCGCTCCCTAGACCACTACCATTTAGGTAGGGACAATCAATCCGTAGTTACGGGAATAACGGAATGAATGGGGATCCCTATCAATAAAAAAATGGAGATTCGTCATAGGAGAAATCCTTTTTTTCCATAGATGGGTATGGTCTGAGACGGTACAGTACTCTACGAGAGGAATGCAATGGGATGGATGGTAGAGGGCTGCCTGCGCCCAAAAGCGATGATTCACCTGTCCCCTTGTCTATAGGGACCTCGTGGCATACAACCGCCACGACTCCTGCGTTATAGCCGCCCCTTTCTCTCTTTCTTTTGACTGCCTCGTGGACGGACGAAAGAAGGGAAGTTACAGAACAGGGCAGTGAAGGCTCGCGAAGTAGACAGCAAGCCCCCACCCCGTGACGTACTGTGTTGCCGTAGCGCGCCCTACTTCAATAAGGCGCTGTTGCTACGCCCTCGCTGACTTTAAAGCTCGCTAGGGGATGGGATTCATTCACTTGCATTCCTGCTAGCACTACAAAAAGCTCCGGTCTTAACGCCCCTACGGAAGCTGTGCAGCCTTTCCTCGGGTTCGTAGAGTCGGGTTTCCCGTTTACCCACAACGGAGGAGCCGCCCCCACCAGGCAGGCGGCCACGGTTCATAACGCACTCTTCGCACAACAGATCCACTTTGAAGTTGACTTATTCGCTCGGCCAATCGTCGGAATGTGTACGAGATACCATAAGGGCCCAATATCTCAATAGCACCCTTGTCTAAAGCTTCGAATGAGACTGAATATCCGAAACGCAGGAACGATCTGACTAGAAAGTCATTCAAAACTTGATCGAAGAACCAGCGTTTATTGAAGAAGCAATAGAGTCGATTACAAAAAGTATTAGTTTGAAGGGCTCGTTGGAATTGATCCGCTACGGGATTTACATTATACGCTAGAGAAGCACCTGAAGTACTAAACAGAATAGGTATGAGTTTTGTAATGGTTGGAGCAGCAAACTCGGATTCGGCAAGAATCTCATTTTTTGGTAGTACGAAGGGGGAATTGGCCCAAAAATTGGATAGGGGTCAAGACGCAGCCGGGCGCCGGCGGCTGACTCGACGTGCCCCCCGAACCGCGCGAAATGGTCGCCTATTACACGGCTCACAAACTCTGCCTGGGGTGGGGGTACCTATTATTCGTCGGCGGTACGGCGCACGCAGGGCCTCGGTTTGCTGCGTGGACTTCCTATGCATTTCCTACAGAGTGCAATGGAACCCAGCTCAGCTCCGCCGAGCCAAAAGGAAAGAACCGCCGGAGGCGGACAGTAGAGTATAGCCAAGAGGCTTTCGTCGGAGAGGTTTCCTCCCGGGACCCTTAAATCATTGAATTCATAGGGGCGTCCCAGCCAGTGGTCCAATGAGAAAGAAAGACAGGAGGGCAGGATTCGTCGTGGTCGGGCGAATTCATTCTGGGAAAAAAAGGCGACTCCGTCGGGCGTCAGGCTGCAGGGATACAGGGATTCCATCGCCTGACCCCCGCGAAGGGAAGGAAGTCGTGGGGGCTGAGCCGGAGGTCACTTTTCCCGATCCATCCCGAAGGTTTTTTTCCCTCTCTCGCCCATCATCGTACCCAGCCCAGCTGTCGGCTCAGCCCTGTCTATTTATCTCTTTTTTTTTCACATGGATATTTGTGGATCTCTCTTGTTCATAGATCGTCGAAACCGGATCAATAGAAATTGATCAATGGATCCATCTATCTATAGAAAGATCTAGATCTCTATCAGAATCGGTATCCATATCTAAATATGGAAGAAAGAACCTTCGAAGCCTGTCCCCGATATTGTTCTCCGCGACGATGTCCCCTGGGCGAAAGGGGCCACCATTCTCTTTCTTTCTTCAATCGTTCCTATCATTTCTACATTTCATTCCCCTTTTGGGGCCCCCGGTTGGTTCGTTTCCTCCTCCTATCTACGCAATTCTCTGTCTTCGTTCGTGATCATGTTAGGCGAAGACACCGATATAAATTTTATAGAGGGGCGGCTGTGAAACGGCGATTCCCCCTTTTCCATTGAAGTAGGGAGGGCCCCCTTCCCCACCATTCCGACCTATTAAGGGATTTGACCGATGCTGAAGGGGGATTGCTTACCAAGCCACCCACTGGAGAAGAGTGTCGCCAGAAAGAAGCGACGAGGAAGCGAGTTTTTTTTTATGTTTACGAAACGCGCTCAGACGACTGAAGTTTACGAAAGGGGTCACTAAGGGGCGAGCAATGGGTTTAGTAACATTGTAAAATCCAATCTGATTTGTATAGGCTCCTTCTCTTTATCTTTAATAACTCTTCGATGCTTCAACAAGTCTCTTTCCCTTATCTTTTGCGGGTTCCTGGGAAGACTCAGACTTCTTTCCTTTCTCTGTGGAGGGTTCAGGTATCCGGTCTCGAGGACGCAATTGCATATTCCCTCAACTGGTTTCTCTACCTCCCGTCAAGGGGTTAAGCTCCATCTGTCCTCCATTCCGCGAGAAACGCATCCTGGGGAGTCACGTCAACCATCCCACAGAATTCGACTTGACTTTTCTTGAACCGTCAGGTCATGCAATGTGCTAACCATCTTGCTTTGAGTCGGAGGATTGAGAAGCGCATCCTCACCTAGGGCTAACCTTCCTGCCTCGTACTCTCTTTGCATCCAATTCTGAAACACCCAACAATCTTCGAGAGGGTGGTCTACGTATCGGTGATACGGGCAGTAGTTAGGATCGTCCTTTCGATCCACCTCGTTGAGTCTTTCTTTTTGGTTCTGGGAGGGTTCACCTCTTATCAGCACTATTGTGAACAGCGACCTCACTTTGTCCGGCCTGAAGGAGTACTGCATCTCGGGACTACCACGAGGCTTGCCTTCGTTCTTGAGAAAGAAAGACCGGAAGCCGTCAGATGAGGTTCCAGACAGAAATTGCTTCTCAGGCTCGCGTTTTCCCTATCGACGGAAAAAACGCGAGTTTGAGCGATGGAATAAAAGATGGAAATTCTCCTTCGCTTCTTTCTGCTGTGGTAATGAATGAAAAAGTCTTTTCCCATTTCTTTGGTGGAGTATATCTCCCTCTATTTCTTCATGAGAAAGCGCCTTTTCTTTATGAAATGGGTAGGCTATGTGAGGTTCTTTTTTCTATGTGAGTTCCGCGGTCTTTTGATGGCCCTTTGGCGCGGAATAGGAGCTTCAAGTGTGAAATAGCTTTCTCATGGTACGTCTCTTCTGTCAGTTTTTGAGCGGAAAACATCTTCTTTTGCGGGATTCGCCCTTTCGTGTCTCCGGCGAGAATTCTAATCGTCCTCCCGCCCGCCCTATTCCCTTTCCTTCCTCGGTTCCTTCGCTTTCTTATCCGCTTCTGGGGCAGCGCCCCGCGTGTGGAGCTCGCTTTTTCCGTTCGCCAGACCGTTTGCCGGGTCTTTTGGACGCGGGGCGTCGAACTGGTCGTCTTCGTTCTTTCACTCTTGAGGATGCGCTCTACCTTTCTTATTTACGGGACTTTCGTTTTGCTTTGCTCTTCTCTCTTTGTCTTGGATTTAGTCTATGGTGGGTGCTTGCCACGGAACCCCTGTTCGCATACCCTCCGACTTGCATTTCTGGTTACTGCGCCCAACTACTCAAGGAAGTTCCCTTGTGTGAGGGTCGCATCCTCAACCTTCCCTGCTTCCATCCAAATGGAATCCATGATCTTCTTTCTAAAATCTTCATCAAGCCTGATGAAAACTTTGATACGATCCATTTGTATTCACATAGTCGTATCGATCCGGCCGTAGTGGACCCCTTTTCTTTTCTTTTTAGTAATCGAGCGATTTCTTTAGTGGCGATGCTGGGCGCAATCGTTTTGACCGTAGCGCTGGGAGAGTCTTTCACCACGGAAGGGCTTTTAGTTTGAGATAGAAAGAATATGTGTCGATCAGATGGCATTGTTTACCTATTTTTCATTTTTTTTTCGCTTCTGCGGTAGATTTCGGTTTTAAAAGAGAGGTGAAGGCGCCCTACGATCGGTCTCCCCACCCAGGAAGACCCCTCGCTAGCGAGGCAGCTGTTACAGAGTATGAAAGAGAGGGAGGAGGTAGCTAGGAGTAGATTATTTAGCACTTCGGAAGATGGTCAAGGTAGCTTCTTTCCGACGCCTTGCCTTATGTACGGAAGATGGTCAATTCTTGCTTGCCCGAGCCCTATGGACGAACGAAAGATACCGCTCCCCGTATATGAGGACGCAAAGCAGAGGATGATGGCCACGGAAAGTTCAGTAAACCACTATGCATATGTGGAAGAATCGGATCAAAGAAAGGGGATGCGGATTCGGAAGCATGTGTGATACGCAAACGAATAGTTGACGATAACGAGGGAAATCGTTCTATGAAAATAGCACTGGTCAACAATTGCCGAAAGCAACAAGGTCTGTATAGTAGCATAGGGAAAGATACGAGTCCCGTGTAGACAATAGGAGCAGATCCAGAGAAGGGTACAGCTGCATGTACGTACCGACTAAAGAGCGCTAAAGCAGACGAGCAGCCCGCAAGAAAGAATGCACGCTGCATATCACGACCCATATGATAATGCATTGAAGCAGAAATTGATTGAAGTCAGTCCACGGAAATGGTACAGGTCGAATGCTATGGTGTAGCGCTGTAAAGTGGATGTGTACGGTACAGCACGGGAAGCTCGGGAGTGACCATCACACTCCCTCGAGCAGTGGGGAATACATACTACAACTACGATGAACAAAGAGACGAGAACGAGAGCCTACCCAATATCAACTTCAGAATCGAGGGAAAGGAGAACGTCGGAGGGAGCCCTAATTGGAAAATGTCCGAACAAGACGACCGAGACCGATACCTAGTACCGCGGGCAAGTGAGTACAGGAACAGACCTATAGCATAGAAAGAGGGAAATCAGCATGTAGGAGGATCTCCTTACCAAGAAAGCAGCGCAGAGAGGGACCCATAAACGGGAGATACATAGGTTGACGGATGCGGAGAGATTCTTAAACCGGAAACCCAAATGCTGAAAACGCAGGTGATGCACGCTGACGCTGCATATGTGTCCCGCAGACCGACTCAAGAGGAAGAGGATTGGCGGGATCATTTCCCCGGCAAGGCTGGAACTGCATTTAAAAGCACAGATTTCTCTTCAATCGGGAGTATAGCAAATACACTAACGCTGATTTCGTAATGACATTATGTTCCAGGTCATAATCCATATAGGATTCAAAAAGTTGTGGAGAGAGAGTAGACCACGAGGGGGTTTACGCGCTCGACCGTAAGGGAGAGGGGAAAGGAGGGAGGCAGATCAATATGTAAAAAAAGAATTTTATTATCCCACTCCCCGATCTCATAATGTCAGATATTAGAATCTCCTATCTGCTCATATTCTATTCTTGCTCGAAGTCAAGGAAACGCAGTTAGCCGACGCCTCGTAGGCGCTTTTGGGCGCAGGTTCCTCAATCGCTGTTCTTCCACGCAAGTAGAAGCAAACAACAAGAAACATCGAGTCAAATCCGTCCACGGAAATAGCAGTTGTCAAATGCGGAAGGCTACGCTGACGTTTGGTTTCCGATGTGACCGATACAACTTGACGGAGCCAGGAAAGAGGGGGGAAGCTCAAAGCCGGGAAGATGCCGAGCACTGACGACGAAAGGAGAGAGGGCTGACGTGCCTCCGAAGAAGAAGGAAAACGATGGCATCTCCGAGTATGTAAACCAAAGTAAGTGGACTACTCGTACACATGGGAGGAATCGTACGCACAAGCAGTTGTAGCATTGATTGAGCGAAGCCACTCCTTCACTGAGGAAAGTGCTGCTGAGCAAGCGACAAGATGCAGATGTATAGGATAATCCTTCCCCTTAAATTGTACTGGTCAAATGCCACAAGCGGGGTATGTGTTGGTGTTGAAACAAGAGGAGAGAGCCTACCCACTATAATCGTTCTCATCGAGAGAAAATAAAAAGTCACAAACACTATAAAAAAGTATTGGATTCAAAGTTCTAGTCCAAAGGTTTCGAAGCTCGAATGTCTCGAGAACCGTCGAGTAGGTCATGATTCATGACATGGCGGCATTGGAAAGCAGTTCACTACAAGGCCTATACACGAGCACTACCATCCCACGCCAAAGCTATAACATCACTCTGATGTCTGACAATTCGTGACTCAGAAGAATCCAGAAAGCAAGGGGAAGTAAAAGGAGTGAGATCATCAAATGGAGAATTTGTCATCCTGATGATCGGTGAAAGACTTTGGGTACATCACTCTGGTGAATGACATAATGACCTTACAGTTGTGAAAAGCTCGCCGACAGGCTGCATTCTCAGACTATTGATTTGCTTTCACTCCATACCCCCAAAAGACGCCCCTCGAATACCAAAAAAAGTGGGGCATTTTGTTTTTTTTGGTCCGAGTGCTCTCGGCAACTGCTTCACTCCGGAACCGAATGCCATACGGAGTACAAAACCGACAACTCAAGGGCAACGAAGTTTCATTTCTTTCTTCAATTTATAATTAACTTCGCCCAGCATATCGGTGAACTCGATGAACCACTTCGGGCAACCCATCGCAAGCGACGTTTGATCGGAGGTGGGATCGAAAATCTATCCATTTTTGAAAAAGAGCGCTATACAAATAAAAGCGTGAAGAAAGAATAGGAAAAATGAAAATGTTCATCCGCTTGATTGAATTGCTGCTCCAGGTCTCCGAAAAATTCTATATCAGTTCTGCAGAGCCTCTGGAGCAGCAATTCAATCAAGGAAAAGCTCCTCCAAGAGAAGAGAGCCCATATGACGAATCCAAGATATGTTGGGCATCAGTGCATCCCGGAGTGAAGATCTATTCATATAAAGGAAAGTCAGTCCCCAGGAAAAAGACAAGCAAGAAAGCCCTCACATAGTAAAGAAGAAAGCGGTCATAGATAAAATCCAACGAAGAATAATTGAATTGAACTGGAGCAATCGGTACGGTGGCTATCGCTCCCAGGAAGAGTCAAACTGAGAAAGGTGGTGCTGGTAAATAACGGAAAAAACCAGGCTACGGAACGTATAGATCAAATCATGAGAGAATTGTTATGGAACAGCCCGGAGGTTGTGTTGGCAAAGGAAAACGGTTTGCCAACCGGGTGTCGCGGTGGGAGTCTCAGCCGAATGCGGAGAGCTAAACAATTATGGATAACTCGGAAATCTTCGACTCTGTGGGCGGAAAAATGGAATAAGATAGTAATGGTAGAGAAAAACCTTTCGAAGAATGACTATATAACTTATACTACATATTTAAGAAAATAGGAGATGAGTCTTTGGGTGGATGGGAATGATTCAAACATGGACTCCGATTCCATCATGGTTCCTGGAACAGGGGAGAAAATCAATCTCTGGAAACACTCAGTTGTTTGTGGAGAATGCCCCCTGGAGGAAGCTTATTGCAAGGAAACAGAAGTGGGTGTGCACTTTCGGTAAGGCATTTCAGTATGAAATAGGTCGGGAGCGCGCCTTCAAAAAAGAATCAGCAGATGACTAAATTTTTTTGATTTCTTTTTTATGCTC
The DNA here is from genome assembly GCA_038442645.1 of Agave tequilana. Taxonomy (NCBI): domain Eukaryota; kingdom Viridiplantae; phylum Streptophyta; class Magnoliopsida; order Asparagales; family Asparagaceae; genus Agave; species Agave tequilana. Next base: position 57,656 of record JAVJIF010032616.1, on the reverse strand, counting down.
CACTACGAGCTTCAGTGTCGAAAAACGAAGTATTCACAAAGTGCATTTCTTTCTTCAATCATTCATTCTACCGACGTGATTCCCCGGAGGCAGGACACACGCAGTTCACTCGGCCTATTCAACTTTAGGAATAGAAGGATTTCTTATGCTAGAACT
>JAVJIF010032616.1:37500-52500 GCA_038442645.1 Agave tequilana | reverse complement strand
GACGAATAGAGAGTGGTCCGTGAAGCTGTGATGTAAGCCGGCCTGCTCAACGGTGGTGCTTAACTTCTCCAGGTGAAGGGTGCTGAGACCATAGAGGGCTTTGCGAAGCCGGCAAACAAGTGAAGAGGAGCGGGAAGCAGGAAGGCATGCTCCACTACGGGGTCGGGCAGCAGCAGAATGAAATCAGAGTCGGTCTTCTCTGAAGAAACAAACGGAGGCAGAAGAAAGCAGGGCAGTCAATCCCGATGAATGTTTTCTATTGCCCCCCGGATTGGACTTCAAAGAAAAAAGTGAAAAAGCGGGAATAAGCCCGACGGTGCGCTTACAGTTCTACTTAATAGTATCTGCCCGTGTGTGCCCGGAGAGCTTTTGCTTTAGGCTTCTTTTTAGTGGCAAATCACATATTATTCATCTTTCTTCTCTTCCTCGGAACCCATTGTCCGTCGACGTGTGTCGGTGCCGTTGGAGTGACCGCTTTGAAGCACGTCGTTTCCATATTCATGAAGCCCTAATGTATATTAAAAGTGAACGGCTTGGGTCAAAAAAAATGTATATTTTTCAAGACGACCAATTATATTTTTATTTTTCAGTAGTGGCTATATACTCCCAGGGGGGCCGGTAACACTCTCCGATTCCAGAAAACCTTCTCCGGAATCGGCAAAAGGTGTATAGTATAGAAAGAGAAATCGATATGTGCTTCGTATACGTAGATACAGATCCATATGCGTGTCGTCAATCAAAGTCAAAGATCTATCGGTACTCCGAAGTTTCATTAAGAATTGAAGGCGGTATGCCGCATCGCCATGATGTCTTTTTAGGCCTTTATTGCCTACTGTTTTTCGAGCAGTGTGGCAGAAGGGTCATTGTCCTGAAACCAAACCGACAAATCAAGGAAGTGTAATACAAGACGAAGTCTGACGCATCCGATGGCATTTCCTTATATTTCCCGAAATCTAGGGCTGTATGAAGGACAAGCCCATTTTACTATTAAAGAGCCTCGAAGTACTCATTCATTCGAATAGCGGGGTTCCGTGGTCTCAAAGAAATCCGTCTTATTGGAGATCCTTGTCATTTGGAAACTCCATTTCCCACCTCCACGTTATTTTTTTATTTAGCAGGTTGGCTAAAAGGAGAGGCTTTAGTAATCATAGGCGCAGGCGCTTTAAGGGGCAAATTGCCTTGTATTCGGCGAAAAAGCCAATCTGGATTCCCTTCCCCCTTTCCTACTGATGAGGGTTGAGACCCACTGGAGTTCTTTCTTTTTTTCAGTAGAGTCAAGCTGTGTCCCCCCTATTCCCCGAGGCTTCGTCGACTGCCGGAAGCTGGATTGATTGTGGCTGAGTGAAATGAAAGCAAGATGGCAAACTCACCTATGCGACTACGACTGGTTGGACGGACGAGACAGACCAAAGACAAAAAAGGCGAACCTTCCTCCTGGGCTTCGGTATTTCGGGCTAGAGCAATGACTCCGTCGAATGTTTTTCTTGCCTGGAGACAAAGGATGGACCATCGGCTTCTGACCGTGCGGCTCTTCTTGGCTTTTTTTCCCGCTGAGCTTTCATGCAATGACTTCTCACTGACACATGAACTGAGCCTTTCACCGACAGATCCCCTTCGACTGCTCCGGCTCTGAGTGCACTACGGTGAATCAACAACTCCTACAACCAGCTGAGAACGAGATGCTTTGTCGGCTTATCCCACTCTTCTGAACTACCCGAAGTAACCATGCTCACCTGATCGCGAGACTCCTGACGTACCGGGCGCAACCCCCGACGATCCCTCTCAAAATGGGTTTCCTAAATAGGAGGAAGATCGAAGAACTAGTATCAAACGAGTCTCTCGACGCTCCTCTTTTCCTTCGGAACCGTCGGCTTCAATATAAAGTCGGGATGAGCGAGCTTTGCGTTCTTCTTACCTTTCTCCAGCCGCCCACTTCATTCCAATAGAGACAGAATAATAACAAGACTCCACTCGGGCTGTTCTTTGGTCTGGCATAGGCCGAGCCACATCAAAGTGACGGCGTGAAAGACGAGTCCCTTGCCAAATTATCTCGTGTTGGATTCGAATAAGACTGAAGATCAGGTAGGGCTGGGACCACTGAAAAAGAGTCTGCCCTGACATCCGCGAAAGCTTTTGAGCAATCCGACCACCCGGCTTCCGAGCCCCCGAAACAATCATTCTCTCGTTGTGAAAAGAACCCCTCATTAGGAGTCGAACGCTATTAAACAAGTCTGGTCTTCTGTCGGCTTTTCCTTGAGGAAGTAGTACTAGACCGTCAGTCGAAAGGAGAGTTCGGTAGAGAAGATCTCGCACTGATCTATGAACCAGCTTTTGTTTCGACATTGCACAAAGCTCAACGCCCGCCACCTCGATGATTCAGTCAGAATTTTGAGTTACCCCACTAGTTATTGCCTCTAGAACCACCATAGCCCTACTGCCTCACCAAACCCGTTCCACTAAGCGCTCTCATCTCAAAGGCTCCCTATACAAGATGAGACTCTCTTCATCACCGGTCATCAAGACTGGCCGAACCTTTGGACTCAACTCATCAGTAGTTATCTTGCATTCTGTTTGTTCACAATCCGACGGTGGTGAGCGGTACGAAATACCGAAGTCTCATTCATCTCAGAAAAACCAATCAACCTATAAGAACTCCCTAAGCCATCCATGATCCAGCTGAGTAAATTCGGAATAAATGAACTGGAAAATGCATTCAACTCCACATGCGAGAACGGAATGTCGAACGAGTAAAAAAATGGGGGTTATGAGAACTAGACGTCAGATGACTAGCTGACAAGCAAGGCCTTCGAAGTTCTGCCGGCAGTCCTGTAGGTAAGAAGAGCAGAGCAAGGGATGGCTCTTCCAACAGCTTATGAAGGTTCCGAAGGAAAGGTTGTCCTCCCGAAGATCAAGAGACCTGATGAGGTGAGACAGATTGAAAACAAAAAGAAAAATGCCTTTATTTCGCGCCATATCATCGCCTCATCAGCCATTCGATTGAAGATTGCTGGGCTTTCAAAGATTGGCTGCTGAATGAGCTCACGGCGGGAAGGATTATCAGAACGTCAAAGGTGCCTCTTGAAGCCGCAGCTCATCATCAAGGGATGAATTCTGCGGAAAGATCGATTTCTTCGCAGACGAGGAGTGAAACTTTCCTGAAGAAGAAACGACCATTAGATTACATTGAGGACTGGCAAAACCTTGTCGGACCCTCAGCCCTCGTCCTCAAAAAGTCAGGCGAAAGAGTCGGAGCCCTCGAAAAAGACTCAGCCCCAGCCTGTTGCCGCTTCAAATAAAGATGGGCGTGTCGACTATAATGTCCTTGCCCATTTGAGGAAGATTCCCGCATTGTTGAGCGTATATGATGCTCTCATGCTGTCGGAAGAGTTGAGTGAGGCCTGCGCTTTCCAATCCGTACTTGCTTGTATTGCAATCACTGTACAAAGTCCGAACATACAAGGGCGGAGCGCTAAGAAAGGGAAAGCTGTGATGCTTTGACCTTCACCGATAATGATCTGATGATTGGTGATAGAGAGCACAATAGGCCCTTATACATATAAGTAAAATGCATTCTGTCGAAATCCAGCGCATCCTTACCGATCCCGGGTCTGCAGTGAACCTCCTGCCATATCGAACTCTTCGGAGGGTTAACATGACAACGGAAGATTTTGAGCATGAAGATGTGACGATCTTTGGTTTCAATCAAAGCGAGTCGGAGACAATACCGAGGGGATCGATCACTCTACCCGTACGGCGTCGGAGAGCTTGAGAAAAAGGTTTTATTCGGTGTAATTGACGTCGACACCTCCTATCGCGCTTTACTTGGGAGACCGTGATAAGTACAAGGTCGTGCCCTCCACTCTCCATCAGTGCCTCAAATATTATGAGAACGGCGAAGATAAAAGAATCTATGGGGACTTTGCATCCCTTTTCTGTGCTGGAAACGCGTTATACCGACGCTGACGTTCGCGCTTTGAAGATAAGCAGAAACGGCCTTCGCATAAAGAAAGAGTTGAGGTGACGCACGAGATTCCGAAGTGTGAAAGTCATCCATTGCTCGTCGGGAGATGACAGTGATGATGATCCGCTCGTCTCATTCCCAAATGAGATGAAACTTTCCATAAAGATGATGATGAGCACGAAGAGTTGCTCATTTGGGTCAACGAGCCGAATGTATAACAATTACCAGATGATCTTGTCAAGCCCCTCACCCGGCTGGACGTAGCAGTGGTAGAGGAATTGAATACATTCTCCGTTAAGCCCACCCAGAAGGGGCAAAAGGAAAGAAATTTTTACCAATCCCCTATCCGTTAATGCCTCCCTCTCTCACGAGGAGATTAAATCGATCCGGATGCAGGGATACGGGTCAAAGTAAGAACTCGCTATTATAGTAAGAAGACGCGAAACATATTGCTAGAGATCGGCTCCGACTTAAGCTTAAGGGTTCCATTATCCTCGTACAAGCTCTATGAAAAGATGTGGCGACTCCGTCGGGCTGTATCCCTGCATCCCCAGGGATTCCATCGCCTCCCCTCTGTTATAGCCACCCCGAGACCAAGGCAGGATTGCAAAAAGAAAAAAAGTGCTTCCTTTTTCCTATTACGGAGCTCTCTTTTTCCTTAGTTCAGAGTATATTGTATTGTGAGGACTCTTTCATTCATTTATACAACCTTCTTATTTCCGTCAGGGACCTCACTCTCTTGCTTCATCCGACTTTCATCAAGCGATGCACTTATGGAATCCGTCCCGGATTCGCTTATTGAGCTGCCTGCTTCCACCCCCTATTCATTGCACCACTGCTCGTCTCCGTGGATCCGAGACTGAAATCTGGTCCAGGAGAAGAAAGAGCTGGATTTATGGCATGAACTGATCGAGATTGGAATTGCAATGGCTTGATTTAAAGCATAAAGAGAGGAATATGATGCGCCCCTTCCCCGCCACGAGGGATAAGTCGAATACAGATAAGCCAGCGCAAATTAAGCCGACGATTTGTTAAGTTAATTAGTAATAATGTCTTGAAAGGGACAACTGTCTTGACTTTCTATGATTGTCTTGTTTTGAATTTCCAAGCAGGGCATTATAAAAAAAAAAGACGAGGGGATTTTAATAAGACCTAGTCCCGGTATAGACAAAGAAAGCATTTTCTAGTTCTGACTCTAACGGAAAAGGATCGAGCGGAGGCGGTGCAATCCGATGCATCTTTGTGCTATCTAAGCTAGACAGAAAGATAAATGCTTTCAGTCCGTCAGCAGCTTGATTTTGAGCCCCACATCCTATAATTGAGGAATGAGGTTCAAATCGCGAAACTCGGCTCGTCGAATAGAAATGGTAAGAATGACCGAAAACAAGACGTCGGTTGGAATTTCTCGTTGGTATGCCAATGAATTGCTACGAGGCATTCTCATTTCTCTTCTTTCGAGATCGGATTCTTTTGATCCGTCTATAGACTCATCTGGCTCTTTTGACATCTTTCTTTTTCTTGGATAAAGGCGGGAAGGTCTTCAATCAAATAGGTATTCACAAGACTCCGTGAATTCCACTCCCTTTCTTTTCTTAAGTCTTTGACAGAGTTCATCGGCATTGGGTTTGTGTTTAGCTGTGGCTTTGATTCTCACAGGAAGGGATGGTCTGAGATTTTGATGTTCCTGCTCTTATGACTGCTTCAAAAACAGTGTACTTTCTTTAGTTCTCCCAGGCCTCTGAGCTTTTGGGCTTTCGAGATGGGCACTTCGCTTCCTGGACTATGATCGGTTTTAGGAAGACGCTTCTAGGCTGAGGCTTTCCAGGCTACTAACGGAAAGCGCCATAGTGCTTCTTAACGTAGCGAGCCTACACAGGCGGGTGCTTTCGCTGTCTAGAGGGGAATTCTACTTCCTGTTCGAGTCGTAAGAGGATAAAAAACGTCGGTTGGAAGGAAGCTGGTGTTAGGGTAGGGTTTCGAGTTTCCCTGTTCGATAGAGCTCCTTGGCCTGGGCTCTCGACGCTTATAGACTTGTGGTATAGTTCGTACTCGCATCAAGCTGTGGTCTCCGTCCCCTTCGATTATTAGTAGGGGCTCGTGCCTTCGTTCCGTCGGTATAGGTATACAGTCAAATACCCGCCTCGAAGTCCCGTCAGTCAGTGTTCTCAAATCCCAGGATCCCCATAGTCTCCGGCGAGTGGAGGACGAAGGACGTTTCAGCCTCAAAAGAGCTGGTGTAGTTCTCAACCGGCGTGCTACGCCCTTTTACAAACTGCGCTCGCTGACTGATACTGAGGGACTGGACACCGAGACCATGGCATCAAAGGCCTGCGGCTTGTGGCTTGCTTGATAAGGGAAACAGAAGACGTCCCTCAAAGCTCATAAAAGCCTGGTGGGCCCTACCTGTCAAAGGCCCTACGTTTTTCAATCACCAGAAGCTCTTATCCCCTCTCCCCTAAGGCAAGACTCCGGGCTGGAAAGCGCCTTACTGAACGTTAAGAGTACTAATATTATGGTCTTGCAGAGCCTTCCTTAATCAGACTTATATACAGGTCTTAATCGACTTAAGGAGCACGAATACAAATAGTAGATACCTCGGGAGAGGGATGAGAGTAGTGTTCTTTAGTTCCATGAGGTAGCTGCCTATTGCAGGAGTTCCTGACCTGAAGGGACACCGGCAAGCTGTTACTGAATGTGAACAACAATGTAAAGGAGTTCAAAAATGAAAGACCTCAACGATTTTCATTTAGGTATCGTCATATTACTTCTGAAGTGACCGAACGAAGTGGAGGATTTTTTCAATACCGAATCCCAGATTCCTATAGATGACTACTAAGGGGAGGGGCCCCCTTAACCCATCGTTCACTGCTCAGGCAAGGGATATATACGAATATACCGACTGCTATACCGCAAGTGTAAAGAGCCGAAGCGGTAGTGTTTCGGGCAGGAGGGAGATTTTGTAGCCTACTTTGAGTCCTCTAGGAAGGCCCCTACGGAACGGCTGCATTCAGAAGCAGTTCTCCTCGCCTACTCGGAGTGTTCGGGAGGAAGAACGGAGTGAGGGAAAGAAGGATATACGGAGGGACTGACTGACTGAACTTCAATACTACTGCTTGCTGACTGTTTTGCTTCCCTGCCCATTCCGACTGCCCTAACTATGACTTGCTTGGCTGACTGGTCTGATTGAACTACCGGACACCACTGATCGGCTTTTTCATGAAAGCCCATCTATGTGCTCTGAAAAAGCTTCTGTTGACCGATGAAAGACTAGAGCGAATTCATTCTTCATTGGATAGCTGACTCTCGCTCGGAAAAGAGGGACATTGGAGTCTGAGCGCCTTCTATGGAAGATGGAACGTCGGGATAATCCACCAAAGCCCCTTCTTTCCGCTGGCTGTCCCCTGCGGGTCAAGTGTCAACGTATCTCGATGAGCTTGAAGCGCCCTTGTCAGCCGAGGAGGAGCCCCTAGACAATGACATACATATGGGAAACCAAATCATAGCACGATGGGGGTAGGGCTCAAGTCCCTTCCGTCAAGCCTAACTACCTTAAGAAGTTTGAATTATGGGTGCTCATTCCTGCTCGGAACCTACCATAGCAAAAACCAAAGACAAAGGTGGGCGGGATTGATGATTCATCGAAATCTTCTCTTTCCCTTCCGGTACCAAGAAGAGGGCTCCTGATTTACTTTCTCTCTGATCTGGATATTATGGAATAGGAGTCGTTTCGGCCCGACGAGCTTTGGTGCGTTTTGGGGAAAGGCTGGTGCTGGTGAATGTTGGGATTCCATCGCCTCCTTCTGGTCATCAGACAGATTATCCTCGGTTTGCTTGACCGATGCCTTCCTGTTGGGCGTAGGAGTAGGGGGCCCTTCGCTGAGCAGAGGGATCTTGTCGACGGGTAGACTCCGTACAACTACTCATTGACAAAAGAGATGATTGGCCTACGACTCCGACCCGGCTGCACCCCCACTGAAGGGTGAATGAGAGAAGAAGAGCAAAGGCGGTGAAACCCCTGGTGACATCCCTCAATTGTGGATGGATTTGGGAATCCCTTTCACAGGTCTTGCTATGTATGGCTTCGACGTCAGAGGGCTCGAAAGCCACAAAGGCTTGCGGGAGAGGTGCGGCCAATAGAGAGCCTGAGAAAAACCAGGATTTGCGTCTTGACGACTGGTATGACCCGATTGACTCCTTGGCCTGCTTAACCAAACACTGGTGCTTCTTCCGGTCACTCATTCAAAGAAGGATTGAGAGGACCACGTCGACTTGGAGAAAGGCAATGAAGAGCCTCGATAGGGATCGATCGTCTCATCGGAGCTTTAGACAAGGGTAGTGGAACCAAAACAGGAGCAAGGACGTCGGATCGAATTGACGACTTTGGATGAAAGCCAGCCCCTCATTCCCAGCTTTGTTGCCTTCTTAGTTCTCTGGGGCAATGCATTCCAAAAACCCGAACCTCGCTATGACCTTTTACTGGCGGGATGTTGCGTAGTATCCTGACTCTCCTAGTATGGATCCCCCCATGGGCTCCCCACCTTAAGGACCAAAGGTTGAAGAAGGGTTTTGCCCCGTGCATTTTCTCACTGATTCCACTGGTTCTCGATTGCTGTACACAACCACATCCCGGTGAGGCTAGAGAAACTGGAGCTCCCAGGGAAGAAGCACTATGGAAAGAAGGGCGTCGAAAGGCACGCACCTCGAAGGCGGACTTGTACTTGTAGCGTCAGCATCATCCCGAAACTCATGATGTAGCAGCCATTTGGACAAGGCTACACCACCTGATCGGGGGGCTGTTGTTTGCTCACCACTGGGAGATGGAACCATATCCAATCAATGGGGCTTCTTTGTTCAATCTCTTGAGGTCGAAGAAAGGCGATGGAATCCCTGTTGATATCGACAAGCCTATAATATAACGAAATTTTTTATAATAAGAAAGCATTTTTCTTTCTTTCAGTCCATTCCATTTTTCCCTCTCGGTATTCTTCCTTAAGTGAGAAAGAAGAGAGCTGGGCTCTCCCTGGACTTCTTTCCTTCTAAGCCTCACCTAATTTGAATTTCTCTGATATTCCACGTTTCCGAAACGGATCCTATCAAATATTTTACATTTTCTATGATCATCTCTATTTTAGGTATTCGGGGAATCCTCCTTAATAGACGAAATATTCCTATTATGTCAATGCCAATTGAATCAATGTTATTAGCTGTCAATTCGAACTTTTTGGTCTTTTCCGTTTCTTTGGATGATATGATGGGTCAATCATTTGCTTCATTAGTTCCAACCGTGGCAGCTGCGGAATCTGCTATTGGATCAGCCATTTTCGTTATAACTTTTCGAGTCCGAGGTACTATTGCTGTCGAATCTATAAATTGTATTCAAGGTTAAAGAGAACTAAAGGAGAGTTACAAAATACGAAGTTCCTCACGCCTGTCTTTCTTTTTTTGTCTTTTCTTTTTTGACTTGGTCGCCGGGCGAGCGCATCCTGTCCTACACAACTTCTCGTTCCCTTGCAAAGAATACCGAAAAAAAAAAGAATCTTGCCCAATGAGATTGAGTTCAACGAATATGCAGGATAGAAAGATGCTATTTGCTGCTATTCCATCTATTTGTGCATCAAGTCCGAAGAAGATCTCAATCTATAATGAAGAAATGATAGTAGCTCGTTGTTTTATAGGCTTTCTCATATTCAGTCGGAAGAGTTTAGGTAAGACTTTCAAAGTCACTCTCGACGGGAGAATCGAGTCTATTCAGGAAGAATCACAGCAATTCTCCAATCCTAACGAAGTCATTCCTCCGGAATCCAATGAACAACAACGATTACTTAGGACCAGCTTGCGAATTTGCGGCACCGTAGTAGAATCATTACCAACGGCACGCAGTGCACCTAAGTGCGAAAAGACAGTGCAAGCTTTGTTATGCCGAAACCTAAATGTAAAGTCAGCAACACTTCTAAATGCCACTTCTTCCCGTCGCATCCGTCTTCAGGACGATATAGTCACAGGTTTTCACTTCTCAGTGAGTGAAAGATTTGTCCCCGGGTGTACGTTGAAAGCTTCTATCGTAGAACTAATTCGAGAGGGCTTGGTAGTCTTAAGAAAGGTTCGGGTGAGGGGTTCTCTTTCTTTAGAATAAGGAAGATATATAGATTCGGAGTCATGTCTTCATGCGGAAAGAAGAGCGGATCCAATACACATCAGACTTTTTTCTCAGGAAATGCAGCGACGTACTTGGGGAATTTGGGGATGTCATGCCCCACGAGTTAGTTGCCCGACGCCCTATCGGGGAGGGCAGTCTACCACAAGATCGAGTTTGAGCCTGGTGGAGCCAAAGCTGGGTTGGTTTGGCTGATGGCCCCTCCGTCAGTTGGTTGAGCTCAGGAAAGAATTTCCGGAAGTCATATCGGCCAGATATATTTAAGCCTCCGACGGCTCCATATTTTGCCCCTCTTTTATTCCATAAGAAGCGGGAGCCGTCAGATTAGATTTTGCATTGAAACTCGGGCGCTCAACCAGGTAACCTAACCATCAAGAACAAGTAAAGTATCCACTTTGATTGCAGACTTGTTTGACTGAGCGCTTCATACTTCTCGAAGTTGGATCTACGGTCGGGCTACTACCAGGTGCGTATCGCAGAAGGAGACGAGCAAAAGACGACCTGTATGACAAGCGACGGCGCTTTCCAGCCCTTTTCTTTTTGGTTATGCCTTTTGGACTCACCAATGCCCCAGCAACGTTCTGCACCCTCATAAATGAGCTATTCCACCCGTACTTAATTAAACGACTGGTGGTATACTTTGATCGTGAGCTATAGCCAGTCGTTAAACGACCACGTTAGCCACCTCCGGACTCCTGGTATTAAGGTCTCGAATAGCCTCTATGTAAAGATAAAAAAAGACTCCTTTGGACAGACGGAGATCCTATTCCTAGGGGGCCATTGGATAGGTGATGGCTTGATCAGGATGGATGGGGAGAAAGTGAGGGCTATCAAGGAGTGGGACCCCCCTACAAAAAAGAAAATGGCGGAGTTTAGGTCCTTCTTAGGACTTGTCCACTACTATAGGATAGGCGATTCATCCGGCGGATACTCAAGGCGGGCGGCTCCATTGACGGATCTCCTGCGAGAAGGAACGAACGTGGAAATGGACGGATCGGTGTCAAGAAGCTTTTTAAGACGCAGATGAGGCAGTAATGAAGGAGCCTGTGTGTTGGTTGCCAGACCACACCCAGACATGATCGGTGCATACGGATGCCTCAGACTTTGCCATTGGGGGAGTCCTCATGCGACGATGGGCATCCCATAGCCTACGAGAGTTGTAAGCTCAACGACACCGAGCGGCCGTCAGACGGTCCAGGAGAAGGAGATGACGGCAATTGTGCATTGCCTTCGCACATGGAGTCAAACCGTCGTTGGGGTCACGATTCGTGGTCAAAGACGGGGTTTGTGGCGACGAGTTACTTCCTGACCAATCTGAAACTAAGGCGCGTAGCGACAGGCACGATGGCAAGCAAGACAAACTTCCTACGTTTGATTGATATGGTGCGAGAGTATAAGCCTGGCCTTCTAAATAATGCCAAGCATACCTCGCTAACCGTAGCCGATACCGAGCTGAGTGAATGAGCGCCATGAAGGAATGCTTTCACAAGCGGTAGAAAGATACCATGTTCGATACTCACCTAGATGGACAACCAGTCAACCTCGATTCCCTTAGCAGTAGCATTGTGAAAATGGAAAGAGGAGCTCCTACCTAGTGGCAAAAGTACTAAAGCCCTATTTCCCTCAATAGCTGGACCGTCGGAATCGATCGACGTGTTAACTCACCTATGGGCGAAATCCCCCGACGCTCATTTTCCTTAGGGAGTGGGGTCTAATTTCTAAATAAACTTTTATATCTCACCCCGCAGCAAAACCAGTACTTTTTGCCATCTTTCAGGGGTAGTTCACGAAGGAACATCCGATGTAAGACAATTTTCCCAGTGTTTTAAAAAGTCCGGGAGAAGGGCGATAGATCAGCTGTTAACTTCTGTGGAATTCCCCTGTCTTCTAACGTATTTGTTTGATCTTCACCTGCCCCCATAGCTCTCAATCTAGAGGGCTTTCAGCGCCTAGCTATTTCCTTAACCGAAGGGGAACCAGCCAATCACTTAAAGTCTCCAAAGCCCGGAGAAAGAGGTAGATATTCTTTCAAAGAGAAAGCGACTCCCCCCGTTCGTTCAAGGAGAGAAAGTACTGCATTTAGAGGAAATAGATGATTGAAAGCCCCTGTTGAATCAGTCTCGAACAACCAACGCTGGATTTCCTCACCCCTCCGGGCCACATTTCTTGTTTTTCCGAAGTCACTTGCTAAATCTTGCTGAAAGGCTGTATCGACTCGGTATGTTCGTTCGGGAGGAGACCTTTGACCGGACATGGGTTATCAAGAGCCGGGTGGGATCGATATCCTAGACGTTCCTTCGGAAAGCATTCATCGAGCATCCGAACTTCAACGATTTACTGATTGATTGAGATTTTTCAGAAGTAAAGACACGAGCCTCACTGGCTTCATTCCCCGCTTGAGAACCGGAAGAAGAACAAGGGGTGCTCTCAAAGGGCTCGGCCTCTAGGCGTGGTTTCCTATCCGAACTTCTCTAAGTGAGAACTGGAAGAAGCAACTCTTTCTTGTATTTTGATTGCCTCAAGCGGAGAATAAAGATCTTTTGCTACGCACCTTCCGCTCCCGAGCCGAGATAAGGCTGTTTTCAAACTAGAGGCGCTGTAAGCCAGGGACGATACCAATAAAGAAACCCGCAAATCGAAGACTCGCAACCGCAAGTCGACAACATAAAAAAAAGGAACCTGGTAAAAAGCCTGAACAAGTTATAGAAGGCCAACAACAAATGGAGGAATGGAAAGCAAGGGATACTTTCTTTGAACAGAAACGGGGAACTCCATGCCCTCAAAGGAAAGTAGGTACTCGATAGCGATAGAAGAGCTCGCTACGTTAATTAGCAGTATCATAAGCTCGAGTCTTTATGATTTCGTGGTTGTGTAGTGACGATTATATCCCTGTCTACAGCAAGACGTGGTCCGAGCACGTGCAACATCTGCGATCCGTACTGGAGGTCTTGCGAAAAAAGGAGAAGATATGTAAAAGATGTCGAAGTGCAAGTTATGCAACACGAGCAAGCCTAGGTGAACGCTTTGGTCTCACTCGCTAAGCGGAAGAAGCCTACTCGGTATACTCCTCCGGAAGAAAATCCGGATGCCGACGATCTCGATTATGGAACTTCTGTTCTGGACCTGATATTGGATCTCATTTGCGTCCGTTTATAGGGGACCGGAAAGCCTCTCTCTCTGTGGGTCCGTCCGGAAGTCAGTCATCTCTCTTTCTCGACCACCGGTATCTTCAGATAAAAAATGACCAAAGCGACTAGGGCGTAGCGAGCGCCTTCCTTCCTTTCTTCTTTCTGAGTTAGAGATTGAGAGTGTAGAGAATGATAGAACCTTTCGAGAATGCGATTAGCAAACCTAGTACCGGCTTTCGTTGAAGTATCGGTTGGAGATGATACCGTGAAAGTTGCTAGTGCCGCTACTGGCCTTAGTCATCCAGGGATGAAGGACAATCTATCGAAAGATGAACGAGGGACGAGTGGTAGGAGCCAACAAACAAATCGTAGTGCCGGTTCAGTGAAGTAAAGTTCCGTCTCCCATCCCGAACCTTAAAAAAGTGAAGGGTATGTGTTGTTTCTTGGCACTTTCTTTGTTATGCCAACCTAAAAACAGATAAATAAATGGGATTCCATCGCCTCCTATTTTATAGGAATAGAATGAATCTTTTATCGAAGGATAAGAAAGAAAAACTATCTGATCAAAACCGGATCTCCTGTGAGAATGATTTGGAAGATCAGGACAGGTAGTAAGGAACCCTAGATCTACCTATGAAAGACCAGAACAAGCTGTAGGGGAAGGACATCCGGAACCAAAGGCCACTCTGTGACCGCAGCAGGATATCGCCAGATCCCCCTCCCTATGACGTCAGAAGCACACATTTGGTCTCTCCACGCCCAGATTTCCATCTCCGAACTTCTTCAGACCCCCCCAAAACACGCCGAACTATTCTATACCCTTCTTAGATAAGCACGAATCCTGCGGGAGACACCCGCAACTGCAGTCTATCTTTTCCCAGATCATTGCACCTCCACCAAGAAGATTCTCGGGTTAGGATATAGATGCGGGGAGACACCCGCACCTGGATGCTGTCTACATTACCGCCTACGTAGGAGACTCTGCAGGATTAGACGAAGAATGGTTGACAATGGGGCAGGAATCCACGTCTGCATCCTCAAAATCGCAGAAGTTCGCGGGATATTAGAAGAAGACTTTTCATTTTTTATATTTTTTTATAAATAATGTATTCAAAATGGTTGGTAAAGGGAGCAGAGCGAGAGGATTCCCGGGTGCCCGAGCGGGAGCAGTTGACGTTGAGCTTCAAGAGCAAGCGATATAAATCTTCTTTGCCAAAATCAAAAAGACAAGAAAGAAAGCCGCAAGAGTAGGCCAAACAAAAAGCCGTATCGCGCGAGGCGCTCACGTTTTTTTGGCTGGTTGCGATCAGATGTAGAAGAGAAGTTCGTTTAGGAGCCGCCGCATACGTTGACTCTGGAATTTCTTCGTTAGATTTTCGATGGCTCTCGCTGGTCCTCCAAATCCCCTATTGTATTCAAAGATAAATGGTTTGATCATTCAATGGATCAAGCGACGGTCTTTCTTTCTCTTTTCAATCAAAGAAAGGTTTTCTTCGAAAGCACCAGATTCCGCCGAGGGGGTCGAGCAGGAGTTTTTGAAAAGCTGAGAAAGGGAAACCAAACGTCGGATGCCGCACGGCGGAAACAAGAAACGGAATACCGAGGTCGCAAGGCAAGGGAGGACGGAACCCCACTTCGACTCACCAAGGATAAGGTGACGTACTGTGGCATCCTTTTTTATTAAGTATATATATAAATGCCTGGACTGGGGGGGGGCATCGGCCCCCCGGGAAAACGTTTGCAGATGCGACCATGAA